>KE153012.1:233048-244015 GCA_000411095.1 Aethionema arabicum
ACACACCATTGTTTTTAAACCATAGATTTCACCTTGATGAGCTCTTTCACAATTTGTTCTAGATAAAGAATTTGAACCAGAAAGCCAAATCGTTCTTGAATTCAAGAAAGCTTCTCCAGGTAAACCATAACCATTTAAAAAGCTTTGTGTCATTGAAACTAAGAAAAACCATTCACTATCTGTAACTTCTTCATCTCCTGCTTCATCTCCGTTGGAAATTAATGAATTAAGCTCACGAATTACTCGTTTTCTGTGTTCTTGCTCAGCTGAATTTGTTAATTTTTTGGTGTTATTTGATTTATCTTCTTCTCCTTTGTAATATCCATCTCCCCAAGTTAACAAAGCTCTGTTTTCGTTGTGACTTAGCTGCCAAAACACTGCGTAAGTCCAATTTTCTTGAGCTCCTTCGATTAAAGCTTGAAGACGTTGTTGAAGAGTATCTAATTCGTTGATTTGAGATTGTTCTTGGAGATTTTGAGGAGGATTTGAAGGCCAGAGAGAAGATTGATCTGATTCTATAAAAGCTTCCATTACTGATGTATCTTCGTCGCCTGAGCAGAGATTTGTTGACTGGTTTAGAGGGTAATCGGTCAAATGAACATTTGTCGGAGACATAATCTCTCCGGTGATGTTTTAAGTAAACAAAAAGAGAGGTTTTTTTCAGGTAAAAGATGAGATTTTTTTCCGGTGAGAGGATAAAAGAGAGCTTTTGGAAAAGTTTAGCTTTTTTTTTTTTTTTATAGCAAATGGCGTTTAGTGATTGCTGTGATAAAATGGATTCTATTTATATTTATTATAATGTTTTAAAAACATAATAATTTTTCTTACAAAATTAATTGAGTTTATTTTTACACATTATTTAATATTTATGCAATTTTTTTTATCATTTTATGTGATTTAAAGTATTTTAATACATATATGCCATGATTTATAACAAACTAAAATTTTGTAAAATATTTAGATCAATGTATTAAAAGAAACAAGCATATTCCATCAAAATTACGTATAAATTTTTATCATGAGATTTTATGATATAGATTTTTGTTTTATATATAATAATTGTGAAAAGAACAATATAAGGGTGAAAATGATTTTTCATATAAAAATAATTATTGTTCCACTTATCTTGTCTCATCCCTCCTTTGATTGAAGAGTTTATAAAATTAAATTATTTTTCAAGCGAATATGAATCTTATTAATATAGTAAAATTATAGAATTGGGTAATTTTTAATATATAGTTTTAATATCAAGTGGAGCATGCTTTAGTTGAAAGTTGAAACTTTCATATCTATTAAATATAATATTAATAAATAATAGTAGTGATTTTCTTTGTTATATTATACATTTCATTACAATAATAGTATTATTGTTTTTACCATGGATATAAATTTAATAATGATATAAATAAATAACTTTAGTGTCTATAATTTGTTGTTTTTCGTTATTAACTTTTTTTTTTTGCACTATCAACAAAAAAGACATGAAAGATATCTAAAATCAAAGTGAAAGAGATATGAAGCGCATAAAGACAAAATAAAAAAAGGTCACTTTTGGTATAATTATATTGTTGAAAATTAAAATTAATTACAAAATTTTATGGCCTCATATATAATACTAATAATTAATCTACTCAAATTTGTGTGTCGGGTCTTATTTATTTTGGGATAAATTAAAAATAATTAAGCTTTCTTTATCATAAAGTGCAAATGGAAATAATGTTGGGTTGGTATCTCTCTTCATATCCGACAAAATATTTTTATAATATTTTTTATCCCCAAAATATTATTTATATTTGAAATTCTATTTGTTTACTATGGAGTATCTTAATAATAAAACCATTTTTTATTGGTAATTAAAGATGATAAAATGGATAATGTAGATCTCTGTTATTTATGTTTTATAACACATAGAAATTACATGCCAATTAATTGTTAATTTTTTAATTCTTAATTTGGTAAATTATGAAAGCATAGTAATTAGATGCTTAAATCTGATTAAATTATTAAAGTTGAAATGGGTTTGATTCTGTAAGCTTTTTAGTTTTCAAGCTGAATTAATTTTGGCCCATAACTAATATAATGGCCCGACTAAAAAAAAAATGTAAAATCTAATATACAACATAGAATTATATATGAATTACTAAAAAACATATAGATCATTATTATGTATTGTTTTAACTATAATATATTAATGTATTACTAAATTAATATTTTTTTTTAATTTCTAAAATGATAATTTATTTTCTTTTTTTTTAACGTCAATTTATTTTCAATTTAAGAAAGAAAACGTAATTGTTCAATTTAAAGTATTAAAATGGGGTGCGTGTTTATTTATAACCTTAAAAGTTTATTTTAAAATAAAATCTCAATTAGCTCAATTTTTAAAGAGTATAATTAATTTTTTTTTTGTCAACCACGTATTAGTTGTTAACATAATAGAAAACTATATAATAAATTTAAATATTACCACAAAGAATGCATCACACGCAAAATTAAAAAAAAAGAATTAGTTAGAATAAAATTAATAAAAAAGTTAGGAATTAAGTAAGCTTTGAATTGAGGTTTAAGAAAAGGCGTAATTAATAAGCCTTCGTCAGTTACCTTCACGTTGCTTTTAAAAGGGACTAATGAACTACGTGTTGTTTCTACTTTCTACACTCTAACGACATCTATGGCAGTTTCGTAAATTCTAGAGTTTATAGAAGGGTACTTTCGTCAGTTTCGTCAGATTAAATGTTCCCATCAAATTAAAACTGATTTTGAAGAGTTTTACGGATTCGAAGAAGAAAAAACTGAGCCAGATTTCCATAATTCTCCATTTCTTTCCAGTTTCTTCTTAGGGTTTTTGTTTGAGGAGGTCAATTCATTGTCAGTTCTTTCGATTTCTGGATTCTGAGAAATCTTTGGTTTCCGATTTGTATAAGCCCTAATTTTCGTCTGCGATGGCTTCTGACAATCTTACCGACAAAAATGTTGTTTTCAGAAAATTGAAGGCTAAATCTGAGAACAAGGTTCGTATTTCTGAGTTTTTTGTACTTTTAATCGTCGATTTAGTTGTTGATCTCTTAGAATTGTCTATTTGATTCTGCGTTCCGTTAATTTCTAGATCTGGAGTTGTTTGGCTAGATCTTCGTCTGGAATAATGTTTTATATGATGCTGATTTGCTTTTTGTGAGGTTTCTTAGGTTTGCTTCGATTGTAGTGCGAAGAATCCGACATGGGCATCGGTTACATATGGAATATTTCTCTGCATCGATTGCTCAGCTGCTCATCGAAATCTTGGTGTTCATATCAGCTTTGTGAGGTAGAGAAGAACACAATCTTAATACATTTCAGCTTTTGATTTGATTCTTTGAGCTAATTTTACATTACAACCGTATCAATTTCTCAATTCTAGCTAGGGTTTGAGCTTTAGAGGCATGATAGGTATGGTTCTGAAGTGTATTATGACGTTGACTTTCTTAGTTACAGTGTATTTAACTCAAATGTTGTTGACGATAAGTTCTAGATCAGGATGGTTTCAGTAATTTGACTTTACCTAATAGACTTCAATTAACCAGTTTCCTGAAATTAGATTTGAATCAAGTTTCTGATCCGTAGATTAGATGTGTTAGGCTCTCGGAGAACTCTCTAAATTGTGTTTTTGACGTCTTTAGATGCTACATTTTCTATGTGGTATTTGTTATTTTGGTGTAGGTCCACGAATTTAGATTCATGGAGCCCTGAGCAGCTAAGGACTATGATGTTTGGTGGCAACAATCGCGCACAGGTGTTCTTCAAGCAACATGGATGGAATGATGGTGGCAAACTCGAGTCTAAGTATACCTCAAGAGCTGCTGATATGTATAAGCAGACTCTTGCTAAAGAAGTTGCTAAAGCTATGGCGGAAGATGCTAGTTTATCGTCATCCCCTGTTGCTACTTCTCAGCCAGCGGAAGCATCTAATGGAGTTTCTTATGCTGTCAAAGCTGAGCTACCTCCTAAAGAAAGCTCTGATGCGAAACAAGAGGCTACAAGTGCAACCTCTTCGCCACGAGCTTCTAATACAGTTGTCCCTAGTACGTTTAAGAAACCTATCGGTGCTAAAAGAACAGGAAAAACTGGTGGTCTTGGTGCACGAAAGCTTACTACTAAGGTAAGTCTAACTTTATGTCGAACATTAACGTTTATGGCGTTGAATTGTAAAGAGTCTTGATTCTCTTTCGGTTATTTTTACACAATGCAGCCAAAAGAAAATCTGTATGAGCAGAAGCCAGAAGAACCTGCACAAGTGATCCCTGCTGCATCTTCAACTAATAACAGCGGAAGCAAATCCTCAGCTGGTTCATCATTTGCGTCTCGGTTTGATTACAATGAAGACTCACAATTTGGAGGGCAAAGCGGTACACAAGTTCTTAGCCATGTTGCGCCACCAAAGTCCTCAAGCTTCTTTTCTGATTTCGGAATGGATAGTTCCTTCCCCAAGAAATCAAGCTCAAGCTCATCAAAAGCTCAAGTAAGCTAAAAAAACTCAGAAAAAGATATTACATCAATTGCAAAATACACTCTACTAACTAATGTTCTTACTAGGTTGAAGAAACAGATGAAGCAAGAAAGAAATTCACAAACGCAAAGTCGATTTCTTCTGCTCAGTATTTCGGTGATCAAAACAGATCCGCTGATATCGAATCAAAAGCAACTCTTCAAAAATTCTCAGTAAGAACACTTCACAACAAATTCTCACATAATTCTTCATCCTTTGATTCTAATCCCATTGAGAAACTTAAACAGGGCTCAGCAGCTATCTCAAGCTCTGATCTTTTTGGTCACAACCAAGATGATTCCAATGTTGATATAACCGCAAGTGATCTCATCAATCGACTTTCTTTCCAAGTAAATTCCAAACTCAAATCTTGTCTTCTTCAAAAATGTTACAACTTTTGTTAGATTTTACCATTTTGATGAATATATGTTTGCAGGCACAGCAAGATATATCGTCCCTGGTGAATATAGCTGGAGAAACAAAGAAAAAGCTTGGAACTTTGGCCTCAGGTATCTTCAGTGATTTACAAGATAGAATGCTGTAAGGAAGAAGAAGAAGAAGATGAGTTTCTTGTTCCCTTTTCGTTTTACAGAGAAAAATTGGAACTGAGAAGTTACAGTGACTATTGTTGTGTCATCATATGGAATATCTTATCAACACTATTAATATGTGTTTCTTTTGCACAAATATGGATTTTATTAAAATTTCATTTGAGATTATGCTACTTTTTTTTATTGCTAATATGTACAATAGTTTTGTGTTAATGCAGAATTTTATAAATTAAATACAAATTTAAAGAATTTTGATTTTGTGATAATAGTTTAGGGTTTGTTTTTGGGTCTCTTTTTTGCTAAAAAAACAAAATTTAGGGGTTTTTTTTTTCAATTTCATAGTTTAAGGTTTTTTTTGTGTAAAAAATAAAATTAAGGGTTTTTTTGTCAACTTGATAGTTTAGTTTTTGTTTCGTTAAAAACAGATAATTAAGGAGTTTTTTCGTTGCCATCCTAAAATTAATCAATTCGTTAGTTTATATTTACATCCCACGCTTATATAGATATTACATAATTTACATAATATAATATATTTTAAAAATATTTTAAATATTAACAATATATAAAAATAAATAGATTTAAGAGAAAAAAATTGATACTGTTNTAGATTTAAGAGAAAAAAATTGATACTGTTTAGATTTTAAAAGATTAATATTTGATTTTATGGATTTTGTCTAGATTTTTCATGAGATTTTGATTTTATGGTAAAACGTTGACTTATTAAATAGCCAAAACACGTCGTTGACCATCAGATTTTAATCGCTTATCCTATATTTTACCATTACTGTGTTTACAGTTTACGTCTCTTTTCATATTGTTTAAGGTTAAAAAAAAAAAACCCTAAAAAAAATGGCTTCTCGATTTTCCCTCCCAATTCAAACCTTGTGAGAGACTCATTTAGCTTCTCTCCTTCTTCTCGCTGCGATCTTTCTTCTCCAATTCTTTAATTCTTTCTGCGTTTTTAATTCTTGAAGCGACGGAATCGGCTTTTATCCAAGGTATAATTCTCTCGAGAAAACCCTACTTTCTGATCAGAATTCGAACTGGGTTTTTACTTGATACGGTGTTTAAATGGATGATTCTGGTCCGTTGTTTGATATTTTTTCACCGCTTTCGTCTCCTAAAACCATGCCCAAGTTGTACGAAACCCTAGAAGAATCTTATTCATCAAGACCATCGATTGGAACCCAAATTGCTCGCTCATTGGGTCTTTCGTCATTAAATCAAGATCGAGATAATCAGCTATTGTCCTCTGCCGGATCATTGATTCAGCTTCGAAACCATGATGAATCTTCCTCTTCTCCGATGCTTGAACCCTTATCCCCGCCTTCTTTGATCAGTTTGGAGGATGTTGTGTCCAAGGATACCACTCAAGCCATGTCAGAGTCTCAGAGTCTGATTTCAGATCACAATGGAAGCTATGACTGTTTCGAGAAATCGACCTCGGACTTGGATTTTTCTAATTGTGCAGATAATTGCTTAACATTGAAGTCCAATTCGACCCCTGGCTATGCAATTGCTGATGACTCTAAAATGGAGAGCAGTGAAACAGGACTGAACGCATTTTCATCTACCTGGTTGGGATCCCACAAAGAATCTCTCAATTCTGGTGTTGTATGTTCCTTCTCTTTATAAAATCTACTTTTGAGATAACTTTTGATCGTTTCAAATTGGTTTTGATGTTTTTTGTTCATTGACATTGGTAGGGTGTTGGACTTTATAATTTAGGCAACACTTGTTTCATCAATTCTGTGCTGCAATGCTTCACTCACACTGTTCCTCTTATAGAGAGTCTTTGTTCATATAAATATCAAGACCCCTGCAATTGTAAGACTCGTAATGTAGCATTCGTTTACAGTACTGTTTATATACTCCTTTTGTTATATTCTTTATTGAACAATTGACATTTGTAGGTGGCAATATGGAGTTCTGTGTTATAAAGGTGCTTCGGAATCACATCAAGTTTGCACTGAGATCTTCAAGATGTCCTATGTCTCCTTACCTGTTTCTCAACAATCTGAATTGTATCCTTTTGCAACAATCTGAATTGTATCCTTTTGATTCATAGAGTTTCTTATTTCCACCATATATAGATTTGGCTGCATATTTATTCAGATTGGATAATATATATTCCTTAGCCACCACAGATTTTTCACCATACTTTCAGAAATGGCATCAAGAGGACGCTCATGAGTTTCTACAGTCATTTTTGGATAAGTTGGAGAGATGCTGTTTGAATCGGAGAAATATTCCTAACTCAAACTCTTTTCAAGATAATAACATCGTTGATCATGTCTTTACTGGTCGTCTTGTGAGTCGGGTAAGAAGAAGTTAACTGTGAATACATACATTTGGGTGTAGTGTTAAAGCAATTTATATGTGTATTTTCTTGTTTCAGCTTCGTTGCTGCAGCTGCGACTCAGTTTCTGAGACATTTGAACCATCTCTTGGGTTGAGTTTGGAAATTGAAGATGTCGATGACCTTTGTAGTGCACTAGAATCTTTTACTCAGGTTGAAAAACTTGAAGATCAATTGACTTGTGATGATTGTAAGGAAAAAGTTTCGAAAGAGAAGCAACTCTTGCTCGACAAGTTGCCACTGGTTATTACATTCCATCTAAAGAGATTCAAGAGTAATGGAATCTTTATGGATAAGATCTTTAAACATATCAAGTTCCCTCTGGAGTTAGACTTGCAGCCATACATGAGTGGCAGCCAAAACAATCAAGTATGCAAAAACCGCTATGAAAACTATACTTTAGTTATATTGCTCTAAGATCACACATTGTTTTTTATCTATTTTTTTCCTTCAGGTTGCTACAAAATACCATCTTTATGCTCTTGTGGAGCATCTTGGGAGTTCATTAACTTACGGTCATTACTCCTCCTATGTGAGATCAGCCCCTGGGATCTGGCATTTATTCGATGATGCGCGGGTAATGTAATCAGTAACTCGCATTGGTTTCTGAAGATTTCAATGTTGTATAAACTTTTCCCTGTTCTGTTTTTCCGACAGGTCACTCGAGTTACTGAAGAGAACGTGCTATCAAATGATACATATATTCTGTTCTATGCAAGAGAAGGAACTCGTTGGTTTTCTGAAGCTTATGAAGAGATGAAGTCATGTCTTGTGGTGGCTACTCGATCAAAGTCTTCCCCAAAGTCTGTTTTTGATTCTACCAATAGGGAGTATCTATCCAACAAAAACTGGGACTCAGTTGGAGTAACGAATCAGCATGTAAGGAGAGATGAAGATAATGGTTTCCCCGGTGATGAGCTAAACAAATATGTTCTTATTTCAAAAGAGTCTCAAGACGAGGATTCTACAATGTCTGATCTTTATGAGCCGCGTTGGATTGATGATCTTTGCAATCCAAGCTCTCAGCAGGAAGAACCAGAGTACGATTTAGCTGAAGAAAGATATGTCACTGATGATTTTATTGGTCCTAAGCCTATGGTTCAAAATCAAGACTCATCTCCAAAACAGCAAGGTATTATACTAATCTTTTATGTTTCTTCGTATATAAAATGACAGAGAAAAGAATGATCTTTATTTGGTGTGTGTGTATGTGTGATTCTGCAGAAGAAATTACAGAGATTCAAAGCAGTGAGAAGCAAGAAGAAGCTTGTTCAAAGCTGCCATTAACAAGCAAAGATGAAGATCTTAAAGAAAGAGAAATTAATGGTGGTAATTGCTTGAACATCATAGAGAATTGGATGCAGACATGATGGTAACATAGATCTATGGAGTTTCTTGATTCATTGCCTTTAGTTAGAAGAAAGAACTTGGTCTAGGGTTTGGTTAATAGAGATTAAGACTAAACTAGAGACTTAGACTTAGAGACTAAAAAGAGGCTTTAAATGGTTTTGCTTTCTGTATAGTTCATCTCTAACTTTACTTTCTTAACCATTTTTGGTTACATGAAAAATTTCAATATTCATTTTTCTGCTTGCTTTTTAACTTTCTTTTATTAATTATTAAATTTAAAGCAAATTGTAAAATAGATTTTTGAACTTTTTCAACTTGGTGTAAAAATCTCTAATTTTAAAAATTGTTAGTCGAGTTTTTTAAATTTTACTGATTTTTTTTTAATTGAAAATAAACTTTCGATGTAAAATTAAACCATCATTTTAAAATTTAATAAAAAATAACAATCTAAATTTGGATTAATATACTATAGTTTTTAAATTTTAATTCATGATTTTTGTTTAAAAATTATTATTATTAAAGTTTAAAAAATTCGGTTGTCGAAATTTTGGACTCTAAAAAATTACTTTTAAAATTAAAGAGTTTTTTCTACCAAATTGACGATGTTTATAATCTATTTTTATAATTTTCTGTTATATTTATATTATTTCATTATTTAAATTAAAAATATTAGTTTTGCAAATGTAGTATGTATTCATAAGACTTGGTTTAAGAGAAAATGAAATGAGATAAAGGAGCGGGACCCACTCGGGGTCACATTTGGCGTGCCGTGCCCAATTCTTTCATTTTTGACTCATCACGATTTAAATTAAATCAAATAAATGTTATTCTTATTTTAGTTTTAACGTAAAGAAATATATAATTCATGTTAGCTATATATGTTTTGGAATACTATTTTTTTCATCATAATTTCATATTGAATTTTATAATAATTACTTCATCTAGTTATATGCTTAATGTGAAAATAAAATTATAACAGAAAATATTTATGTATATGAAAAGGAATTTTGTGGATTAGGACTATCGACATATAAAAGTCAAGTAGAGTTCTGATTTTTCAAAGTCAATGGACAATCAAATTTCAAAATTGTCAACAAAAGAAAAAAAAAATACTTACATATTTCAATAAAATATAATATAGTTTGAGAGAAATTAATGATATTGAAAAAAAAATAATATATGCATAGTCTTGTGTATATCATCATGCATGACTAATGATTTTAATGCTGTTATTATCATATGACGTTTTATACAATGCATATTATATGTTTCCTTTTATTTAATTTTTCTTGTCGTCATTCTTTTATATTTTTTTAATTATTATAACTATACATTTAAATAAATAAATAAAGACAGGCTATTGGGTATGAATCATGAGGAATGATTTATAACATTGGGCCAACAAATTGTATTTGCATGTTTCATGGAAGATTTTAATTAAACAATTCAATTAGTAGAGAATCTTACATTAAATAATCTATTAATCCCTTTAAATAATAAATTTTATTGTTTACCTATCACATTCAAAACATTACATTATATATATTGCGGTTCATTAATTTAATGGGCAGAAAAGTCAAATATAAACAAAATTATAGAATAGTGGTGAATTATATAGTGACTTTTCACACTTTTCAATTTTAATTTAGTGATATTACTATTTTTTTTATTAATAATATTAATCAAGTTTATATATTTTTTAAAAAGTGATTATATATATAATTTGGCATGTGTTTAAAATGGAATTTCCTTTATGAGTGATGCAAAATGGAATTGTTAGTATTTACTGACTTTGCTATGTTTAATTACCTAATTTAAATTAAACCAACCAAACTCAAGCACTAATAAACAAAAATAAAGAGTATTTTATTAATTATATTATATTTATATACATCGCCCATCTTTTGGCCTAAATTTATGCATTAATTTCATCTTTATTATACTAATATAAAAAGCATAAACAAATACACATGGATTAGGTTAATATATCCCCAATTAATGACTTTGTCTAAACTTTAACAATGGAATCTAATTATTGATATAATTCATATCTATATATATATTCTTATTATTGTATACATGATATAGACCAATAATAATAATAACAACTAATTAAAGTGCAGTTCACACTTGTTCCAACTCATTCTTATGCACATCATATATATATATATATATATATATATAT
>KE153012.1:250856-266276 GCA_000411095.1 Aethionema arabicum
TAATTAATAATATACTATAAATAAATCTATCATATAGCTAATTAAGCAAACTATACTGGGAAAAAAATTAAGGAAATTATAATATCAATAATATTTTGGTAAGATTCTAAATTCCATATTCAAACTCAAGAGAAGCACATACATACCAGCCAATCACATGCCATTAGAGACTAATAATAGTTCACAAAAATTGGGTCCCAAAGAGTTACTCTCTGAAACTTGTTTGGGACCCACCCACCCTAAAGAGTTTACCAGAACTTTAACCGGAAACTGGAGAAATGAATGGTTCCGATGATAGCAGAGAAAGCAAAGGCGTACCCGGTTAAGATCATAAGAGAAGAGAGAGGAGAAACAAAGATTGTATTTACAGAGAGGTTCACCACTCCTGTAAACACATTTGCCTGCATATACATGTTGAGGATTTTAAAGATGAGTTCTTGGAGAGATTCAATAGAGAGAGATTGAAAGAAGAAGAGACTTACAAGGAGAAATGTAGCTAATAGATTCTTGTCAATAGCTTCTTCAAGTGATGAGAGTTTGTTCATAGGTATATACATCGAAAGCATAAACATCCCTAGAGCCTGAAATAAGATGTAACGATCTCAGTTTTTGGAACAAAGTCTGTGACTTTATGATCACTTTTGAGGTATAGAAGACTTTGGAAAATGACCTGAAGATCCTGCGCCAGGACCCATGTGACATAAGGCATGTTGCACTGCACAAGATCCGTGGAGTCAAAACACTATTGTCCATTGAATTACTGCTAGAGATTTCAAGTGAGAAATAAGTGGAAAAGTGTGTACCGTTCGACGGGAGATTCTCTCAACGTAGTTGTCAACAAGTATAGTCACAATCCTGTGACATACATATACAAAGAGGTGTTAGAGAAAGTAGAAAGCTGAGATCTTTTTGTCATATGATATGATTCTGCTTAGGTTCTGCAATTGGGTGTTTACCATAACAGAAGAGAGACGAGAAAGACTCTAACGACTGCGTAGGTTTTGCTTCTAATATTTGACTGTTTTGAGAAAAAGAGATGATACCCTAAGTGAACACCAAGAAGGTACATTCCCCAGTAACCTGATAAAGAAAGGTGAAATCAGCCATAAGAGTTTGATGCTTTATACGTAACCATCAAACAATGGTCACAAGATTTGATACAAATCACTGTTAACATTCATGCTTAATACATGAAGTTAGATACTAAATGTCTAAATCAAAACTTACCAAGAATGCTAAATATTCCTTCTTTGTTTTTGCTGATAATGTCAGTTCCTCTTTCATCAGAAAGCAGATATGTGTTCAGTCCATTAACCAACCAAGTTTGGTATCCTAAGAAACCAAAGGAGTTAAAGATAATTAAGAGAAGGAAGAATTAGTAAGCTGAAATATACCTGCAAGAACAGCAAATCCTAGAACTCCACAGTACTTTGCTGGTATATTGATGAATGAAGTGAGGATTGATATGGCTGCAAGTGTGAAAAAGAAATTCCAATGTACTCCATATTCTGTAACATGGACCTTCATATAGTTAAGATAATTAATTAGACTTGTGTAATGTGAGAAGCATCAAGTGTAAAAGAGGAATAGCGAAAAGTTTCCTACCTGATAATCCACACCTGAAGTTGTAACAAGACGAATAAACCCGAGTAACAGCAGAGGAGCAGTTGCTTTAAGTCCACTTATCCAGTTCCTGCAAGAACACCATGGATCAAAGTTTACATAATGCTGAAACCAGTAACAATCATCGGAATGTTCTAAAGAAGGGAAATTAATCAATTCACCAACCCTGATGAGACTTCTCTTGCTTGACGAGAAACTATAGCATTTGCCAACACAAAGGAACCGACCCCAAGATCCATCTATTTTGATTTCAAGATACAAATACAAAGTTACATGTCACGATTTAAGGCGGATCTCAAGTTGTTTCAAGATAAATTTGAGATTAAATAAACACTGGAACATACCAAGCTAGTACCATAAGTCTCTGTCTTGGCGTACCTTCTTGGGAAAATATTGAAGTCAACAGCTAAGATACACAAGCATGTAATTAGCATCTGCAATGGAAAATCCTTTTAGAGCAGAGAATACAAGTAGATAGTGAATTGAAACAAAGATTTAAGTAGTAGTGTTGGTATTAATTACCAAAGCAACTCTATAAGACGACACACTTGCTCGAAATGAGAAAGACTGTTCTCCCACCAACCCATAAGAAGATCTGGAATTATCTTACATTGCTCATTATCAACAAATCTCAAGCCAAGAACAAGTTAATTTTAACTTAAATGAAAAATAGGGAAATTGCATGACTTACAAGTTGTTCTACCTTTTGAAAGTCATGGAGATGATTAGCAACAAGGACAACAAAACTGTCCCAAGATAGACCCAATCTGATAAAACCTATATAAATCATTCAATAGTTTGATGATCATTACTAAATACATCATTTTGGCAAGTTAAAACTCTGATCAATTGCGAAAAGTGAACAAGAAGGAAGACATACGGTGAAAAACAGGAGCATGGGGAAGACAATGAAGAGGAAATCAAAAAATATGGCACAAATAAAAGCCTTCCAACTTCTGGAAACAACTTTCTCATCATCGTTTTTCTTCGACGAAACGTCGTTGACATTATAATCTATACAGAAAAAAAATGATTTTTTAGATTAATCGCAAGAAAGAACATCCATTACTTGTTGAGATCCTCCGATAGCAAAATCATCACTATGTAATGTGATTGCCACCGAGTTTTATGGCTATGGCTCTTACAAAGCGGCAACTTTTCACTATTATATGTTTAGAAATCGATAAAAGAAGAGAAGAAGAGCGAGAAAGAAAGAGCTAACGAACCGAATTTCGTGTAGAGGCCAATCGAGTACCGTAGAAGAACCAAGAGCTGAATTGGAAATTACGTCATCAGAAACTGAAGAAAAGACGAAGAATTGAGTGAAAAAAATTAGGGCAAAAGAAACTTACGGGGACAATGGCCAATAAAGCGGCGATTTCCAGAATCGAAGATCCATCAAGATTGCTCACAAATCTGCCAAATCAATTCGAACACAAAAACCCTAAAAATCAAACAATCTGAAGATACTCAAACCACTGTAACATAAGATGAGAGAGACAGAAAACGATTTTAACTGTTCTTTAAGATGCTTGTTTGGATTCAGACTCTGCTTTGGAAGAGACCCCATTGAAAAAGCTTCAAACTTTCGACATACAAATCAATACAAAATCTAAGCTTTAAAATTTAAAGGCGTTAGCTTCACTTTAAACCGGCCGGTTCAATTAGAATTCCCGGTTCACCTGAAACAAAGACTCCTGAAAAATCAAAGAATCAGACTTTTATTCTATTTCCATTGATACATTAGTAAATTACAGTAAACTTCACTTCAAAAGTTCTGTAACGCAACCTGAGCTGCTCTAAATTTAGCTTTAGTATTGCTAACTTCATGATAACACCTAGACATCCTTAAACCAGACAACACAGCTCGTCTCGCAGATGCTGGAATCTTCATTCCTTTATTATAACATGACAAAAGCAGCTTTGAAGCACAGACAAATCTCCCATCTTTGCATAGATTATGCACAACAGAAGTATATGTATACTCATCTTTCACTTTCATCGACTCAAACAATCTCATTGCAGTTTCCACATGACCAGCTTTGCATAACCCATCAACAAAACAGTTACAAGTTACTAAATTCAACTCAATCCCTTTCTCTTCAATACCCATAAAATGTCTCTCTGCTCTTCTAACCTGTCCTGTCTTTAACAATCCATTAACTATGATTGTGTGTGTATACTCATCAGGTTTCATTCCTTTTCTCTCTATTTCACCCAACAAATCATCCACACCATCTAAATTACCATCTCTAAAATACAGATTCAACAATGTGTTATATGAAACTATGTCGTGTCTTCTTCTGTTACCTTTCTTAACCAAGTGTTGCATATATTCATATGCTTCTTTTGTTCTTCCTGTTTTAATCAAAGCTCCAATCACTACAAAATAAGCGTACCCGTCATATGTATAGCCTTCTCTTCTCATCTCTATGAACAATTCAAGACCTCGTCGAATTCGTCTAGTCTTGAAATATAGTTTAAGGATTGTTGTGTAGGTTACAGCATTTGGTGAATAGCCTGATTTCTTGAGTTCTGTTAGCATCCATATTGCAGCACCAACTCTCCTGGATTTACAAAGTCCATTAATGAGAATGTTATATGTCATAAGCTCTGGTTTGAACTTACCTTGCATCTCTTTAAAAAGCTCAAGAGCATTGTTTACATGGCCGCTTTTGCAGAGAGCATCGAGTAGAACATTGTATGTATCAAGACCTGGAGATAATCCAGCGAGGTCAAGATCTTTGTGAAGAATCCGATATGCTTCTTCATGTTTCCCTAACTTGAAGTAGCAACACATCAAAGTATTGTAACTCCAAATATCAGGATATATACCACATTCACGCATTTCGTCGAACAGGTGGAGTGCACGATCTAATAACAATCTCCGAGCTGCTCCAGCGATTAGAGAGTTATACGTAACAACATCAGGCTTAATTCCGGCGTCGATCATCCGATGAGCGACGGAATAAGCTTCATCAATCCCAACAAATCGACAATAACCAGAGATTAATGTATTGTAAGTAACGACATCAGGAACAACACCTAATCTAATCCCATCTATAATTAACGATTCAGCTTTCTCCAAGTTACGAAATCTGCAAAGCGAATCAACGCAAATGTTCAATAACTTCGTCGATAATCCCGTGAATTTCACCAACCCACAGACCATTTCTCTCAGATTAACCCAAATAAACATACAAAAAGCTCAATCGATGACATTGAAAACGTCGAAATTAAGATTCAAGCTCCCAAATCATCGAAATCAATGGTTCTCGACACTTCCATAACCAGATCTGAGCTCAAGACGATGATGGGCATCGCCGAATCAGAGAGAAAAATGAAAGATTTCAAAACTTTTGAGTCTAAAAGCTTTTATAAATAAATTTAAACTTACATTAAAAGGGGAAAAATTTACTAAATAACATCTCGATTTTAAAAAAAATCTAAAAACCCTAAAAAGATATAAAATCATTAATCTACACTTCAACAACAACAACAATATGAACTAATTACCAAATATCAAAAAAAAAGTTGACTTTTTTTTCTTCAATTCTCCAATTGTGTTTGACCTGAAACTTCACCAAATCGACGATGATCATATCCTCTAGTTTTAAAAACTTCAGCAAAAGTAACACAACTTTCCGTTTGATTATGATGTCCTCTAGTAAACTTAATCTTGACATCTTCTGGTAATCTCAAAGTATACTTATCTTCTTCCTCTGGTTTATCTCTAACAATTGAATGTCCTGTAGAATGTGATCTCGAGAATTTCTCAAGTAAATTCTTTTCCTTTTCCGATCTTTCATTACTTCGTCCCGAAGAAGACCAAACATCAATCGAATTCGAATTCGTCATCATTTGATGATTAGTATTACCAATAATGTTATTATTATTATTATCTTCATCGCTAATTTCTGTAATTTCAACGATGAATTCATCAACATTAGGAGGATTAAGATCACGACGACAAACAGGACAAGTTCGATGAAATTCAAACCAAAGATCAATACATTCTTGATGAAAAACATGATAACAAATCGTTAATAAACGAAGAGTATGATCATCATCAAATTCCAATAAACAAATTGCACATTCAAGTCCATATTTCTCTGATCTTAGATCTTTAACAGAGGAATAAAGAAAAGTAGGAAAAGATTCAATGATTCTTGGATCAAGTCCAAGATTAACAGGTGGATTGTTATTGTTTGTTGTTGTTGGAGCTGTGTTAGCGTTTGAGTTCATTATGATTCCACCATGGTGAATACGCCAAGCTTGTGTAATGGTGTCAAGAAAGCATTTGCAGAAGTAAAGAGTGAAGAAACCTAAGAAGAATAAGATGAGGAGAACAATGGTGAGGATTACAGTGAGAGGAGGTGTAACGTAAGGTTTTGGTGGAGGTTGTGGTGAAGGAGAGATTTGAAATTGAAGTGGCGGTGGCATTTTTTGGCCGGAGAATGGGTTTATCTCCGCCGTGAAAAGTTGTTTGTGTTGGAAAAAAATTGAGAAAAAAAGGAGAGTGTGTGGGAAGTTAAGTTATTAAATATAGAAACTTTTTTGTGTTTTAGAAGTTTAATTACTAATTATAGAAAGTTTGTGTTTTGGTGTTTTACTTTGCATTGAACGAGTCGTTGGTGACATTTGTTTGACGTTAAGCCACTTGATTAGTCTTGATTTAGAAAATATTAATTTTTATTTTTAATATTTTTTAAAAATATGTATAACAACACTAATTTATTTACTTTTTCCTAAATTTAATATCTTTCGAAATAATTTAGACTAAAAAACACTATATTTCAATACTTCATTCGTTTTTAAATATAAAGTATTTTGAATTAATGCATACATACTAATAAATTTATTTTATTTTGACCCGGAAAAAACAATATATATGAACAAAATGGTAAGGGTATTTTGGTCATTTTACATAAATGAAACCTGTAGGGAGAGTCCACAGTATTGATCATTGACTCACCTAGGTACGAAGAATTCGTACATCCTCACCAGGTCCCACAAATATACACGTGTCAGCTAAACAGTGGATGATCACGCCCTTCACGTGGGACCTAACGATCCATCACGTGGAAAGTTATACACGTGTAAACATCTTACGCATACCGCATCGTACGGTAGAGAGCAAACCTTTAAGTGAAACGCACGATAAAGGCACG
This sequence comes from Aethionema arabicum, assembly GCA_000411095.1. Lineage (NCBI taxonomy): Eukaryota > Viridiplantae > Streptophyta > Magnoliopsida > Brassicales > Brassicaceae > Aethionema > Aethionema arabicum. The sequence continues at coordinate 257,651 of KE153012.1, forward strand.
CCACGTGGCGGGAAATCGGCGCGAAATAAAAGTCAAAAGATGTAACGGTGGATATGAAGCAAGAAGTCAGAGCATCCAACGGTGGAGGTGAAGCTATATATAAGAAGAAAGGAGAAATTCATTAGCTGGTTAATTTTAGTCATCACTCTGAGAGATTAGAGAGAAAAAAAAAAGTAAACGGAAATCTTCGTTATGAAAGGTCTTCTGATGAGAACCGGTTCGATTCCGGTTCAAAACCGGTTTATTCCAAGTGGTTCACCGAAGTTAACAATTTCCCGGCAAAACTCCGTCGAATCATTATCAACTTACGGCGAGAGATACGCCGCGAAAATCTCAATCAACGTCAAAGCCTCTGCTCGAGGGATGCGTAGGGTGTTTTCGGAGAGTGATGTTATCAGATCTGAGAGAATGTTGAAGAATAGTGTTGGATCCAAGCCTTCTCCGGCGAAAATCCCGGAGGACGATGAGGAAGAGAAGTTTACTGGATTCTCCGACGGTTGGGGATCTTTGATCTGGAAGGAGAGTGTGGAAGAGCAAGAAATTTCCGGTGGTGGATCCGGATCTGGATTCAGCGGTGGTAATAATGGGAGTGGAAGCAACAGAGGAGGCGATTACGACGATAGGAGCAAAATCGGTGATTATTATAGAGAAATGTTGAAATCTAACCCCAATAATTCACTTCTTTTGATGAATTACGGCAAGTTTTTATACGAGGTATGTTGATGAATGACTGAATCTGAGTTTGTGAAATTGGGAATTAGGGTTTGTAATTGGTGTTTGTTCACAGGTGGAGAAAGATGCAGAAAGAGCTGAAGAGTACTACGGTAGAGCAATACTGGAGAATCCTGGTGATGGAGAGATACTGTCTATGTATGGTAAACTGATATGGGAAACAAAGAAAGATGAGAAGAGAGCTCAAAATTACTTTGATCAAGCTGTGATTGCTTCTCCTGATGACTGGTAAACAAACTAGTCAAGAATCTGGATTCTTGATTGCTAATTGCAGACTCTGTTTCAATGGATTGAATCTAAAGGTTTTTTATCTGTTTGATTTACAGTATGGTTTTAGGATCATATGCAAATTTCATGTGGGAAGCAGCAGAGGAAGAAGATGAAGAGATGATGATAATGGCTGCATCACACACCATGGTTTCCACTGTTTAGTAAATGTCAAAGAGAATAACACAGAGAAAGAAGAACATTTTCATGGAAACTCAAAACCAGAAGAAGTAGAGACATTAATGGAGTCTTATGATTGTAATATCTTTCACTAACTTTGTTTTGTTGTAATAACCTATAAACATCAATATACACATATATATTATAGAGAATAAAGAGCTTAATCAATGTCAAAGTTTGATTAAACAACAATATTTAGCTATTCAACAGGAGAAAGAGATCTAGTCAAATTTTGTTATTAAAAAAAGTGGAAAATCATTGAATATTATAAGAAAAAGAGTTTTTTTTTATGATGATCACATTCAAAACAAACTAAGAACATAAATTTTTGAAACCCTACTTAACTGAATCTAAAAACCCCAAAGCTAAATCAAATCCATAATATTAAAGTAGGAAAGAAAACTCAATCTACTTGAAGATAATAAGTGTGTCAAATAAAAGCAAAGAACCAGAACCTTAATTCAAACCTTTTAACTCTCAAACCAATCTCTCTGTTTTATTGAGGACTGTGTCCAGGCCAGAGATGATACATCTGCATTGGAAGCTGATGAAGAGGTTGTTGTTGCTGAGGTGTAGAGTTTCCAAATAAACCATTATTGTTGTTACTGTTATTGTTTCCACGGTGCTGCTGCTGCTGCTGCTGCTGCATAGGTGAACCACTTTCATTTTCTTCGGATGATTCACTTGAATGTTGTTGTCCTTGAGACCTTGGACTTCCTCCTCCTCCTCCAAAGCTTAACATATTAGCTGGTGCTGAAGCTGGTTCTTGATTCTGAGGACGAGAGTTACCACTTTGCTTCTGTTTCTTACCATCTGGTACAAAACTTCCCACAATAACCTATAGAACCCAACCAAACTCAGTAAGATTCACAAGTTTTAAGGTTAAAAGTTAAAGAGTTTAGGTAACAAACCTGGACTTGTGAGCCAGCTATGAGCATTCCAGCAACACCTCCACCTAAAATCCGACCATCGGAGCCAGCTAAAGACACACTTAAACTACCAGTTTTTGTCCCAGAACCATTATTCTCACAATTCAAGAAAGAACCTGTAAGAGAAATTATCTCAAATCTCCCCTGTCAAACACAACATAGATCAGATCTAGATTCAAGAAGATGAGATCTGGAAAGAGAGACAAGAGATAAAAGATCTATACCTCACACTTAATAGCTTCACTAGAACTAGTACCCTTACGAAGCATTACACTACAAACAGCACCAGTAGCAGAAAGAATACAAATAGCTCTTGGTCCTTGTTGAGAAAACGCCATTACCTTCAAAGCTATATCCTTTACAAGATTCCAAAACAAAAGATCATAAACTTTAGCTATCAAATCCCAAAATCATGAAAACCCAGATCAAAGTAACAACAAACCTCTCCAGTTTTCACTTCAATCACATGAGGTGTAAACCCTACACCTCCTGTTCCTCCTATTCAACAAATGCATGTAATCAAAAATCTTGAATTTGATAAAAAAAAAGGGTAAAGAAGAAGATAACAGAGAAAGTTGTTTTGATTTTCACTTACCTAAAGCATCAAGCTGCTTCTTACCAGAACCAGGAGGACGTCCTCTGTTACGTTTAGCAGGAGGATCTGAAGAATTAACATTACCTCCACCACCACCACCACTATCTCCACCACCACCATCTACAGCACCAAAAGAATTTGAAGCTGAAGGAAGAGGAGAAGTAGGAGCTAACCCTAAAGCAATGTTGCCATCAGGAGCATATTTCCTTGGTCTTCCTCTTTTCTTCTTAGCTTGTTGTTCAATCCCAAATCTCATAGATTGTTGAGTAGATGCAACAGAGGAAGGCGATCCATCAAATCCAAGAGATTCAAGAGTTTTCTGATCCATTTGTTGTTGAGGTTGAGGATGATGATGATGATGTTGGTGTTGTTGAGGGGCTAAAGAACCAAAAGGTAAACGATTGTGAAGAGTTTGAGATGTAGAGGTAGGTCCAATCATGGCGGCGGCGGAATTAGGGTTTCGATTGTTGTTGTTGTTGTGAAAGGAATTATGAGTCATTAACATACCAGACGGTGGTTGAAGCTGTTGATGTTGATGTTGGTGTTGTTGATGATGGATTTCTCGAGAATCCATTTGAAGAAATTTCACAAATTTCTTCAAAAGATTTGTAATTTCAGAGTGATTCTCTCAGACCCAGTTTTTTTTTTTTACTTTTCTTTTTTTTTTTTTAGTTTCTTGGGCTTTCTGTTTACGAATGCCGAGAAAATAGACGAGAAAGTGGAGGTTTTTGAGTTTTAAGCGAAAGCGTGTGAGCTAACAACTCTTTCTCTTTCTCTCTCTCTCTCTTCCACCTTCTAAGTTCTTCACAGAGGAAAATGTAATGCTTTCTTTTTTTTTAATTAAAATAGTCAAAAAAATTTTAAAATAGGGTTTCAGTGGATTTTATTTGCTATTATTTATATAATATACTAAAAATAAAATTAGGGTTTGTAAGTGTAAGTTTAAGGAGTGAGAAAAGTTTTTGTCTTTTAATGAAGATGTTGAGTTTGTTTAAATTTTTCTAGTTGTATTGTACTCTTTGGATTTGGTGTACTTTAATAACTCTTATTTAATTTAATTAAATAAAAATAAAGGTTTTGTAGTTTTTTTTTTTTAATTATAGTTGAAGGAGTGAAATATTCGATGTAGTTTTTCATAAGAATTAAATTAAATGTGATGTAATTATAGAATTTGGTTTTGTACTTTAATGTGTCAGAATTTTGCTCAAAGTAAATATAAATATCCCTCAGATCTTCTAAACACAATCACTTACTTTGAAAGTGACGGCAGCTTAGTTTGACCATTTGTCTTTTTTTATATTTAATTTTTTTAAAATAAAATCTAGTGAATTTTACTAATTATATAATGTTTATTTGGCCTTATAAAGTAAATTAACTTGACTTCATTAAAGAAGAAACTAAAAAAATTGTTAATACAAACAATTTGAGATTTAATACAAAAATTAAAAACATTATTATATAAAATCATTAATATTAACAAGACCAATATTCCCTATTAAACAAATCGAAGTAGCGTTTTATTAATAGGCCCAATAACGGCCCAGTTATGATTTTAATTATTTTATTATTTCGTGGGGAAAAAAAATGAGAAATTTACCGCGCCGCGGTAATGGAATCTTACTGGATCCAGTGCTCTTGATCCAAAATCCTCCATTTTCGTCGCGAAAATCTTAGAGAGAGAGATAGAGAGGGGTTTTCGGATTTAGAAACTGGTATGAAGGTTGACGGATTCTGATTCGATTGGGCGAATTTTATGAAGTAGTTAGTGATTCAGCGGCGGATTTCTAAAACCCTAAAGTATCTGCCTTTGAATCGATTTTGGATTTGAATTTGGGGGAATTTGATTTTCTGGGTTTTAATGGGGTTTTTAAAGAAATTGGTTGGTGTGCTTGGATTTGGGCGGGATGATACTGAACAGGAAGTTGAGAAAGATGATGTAGATAACCGGAGATTTCGTGAAACCGGACTTCCTAGAAAAGGGTTTGGTGTACCGGTTCAAGTTGCTGTAGAAAAGTCTGTTCTTGGTCCTGTTCTTCAACCTTCCGTTACTGGAGATGGTGGTATTCAGGTTTGTGTTCTTAGTTCCCTGTTTTGAAGCTCTTTTTTAGTTAATTAGTTTATAGAATCTTGAAATTGACTTGAGAATGATTGCTTATGAGTTTCTAAGTAGCTGGATTAGCTTATAAGAATGTTGTAAAGTTCATGTTTAGGTTAGATTCAATCAAGTGTGAGAGTTTAGTAAGCATTGTTTCTTGATTCTTTTATGGTTAAGTAGCTTAAGGAATCTTGAAATTGTCTTGAGAATGATTGCTTATGAGTATCTAAGTAGCATAATTAGCTTATAAGAATGTTTGTGAGTTCATGTTTAGGTTAGATTCAATCAAGTGTAAGCATTGATTCTTGATTCTTTTATGGTTAAGTAGCTTAAGGAATCTTGAAATTGACTTGAGAATGATTGCTTATGAGTATCTAAGTAGCAGGATTAGCTTATAAGAATATTGTAAAGTTCATGTTTAGGTTAGATTCAATCAAGTGTTAAGAGTTTAGTAGGCATTGATTCTTGATTCTCATAACAAAATTACTGAAATTGAGCTGTTGAAATTAGGGACTAAGATGGTATTCAAGAAAGTTAAAGGTAGATGAAGATGGAGATGTTGCAGATGAGTTCTTGGAAGAAGATGATGATAACATCTCCAAGAGAAAACTCAAAGCAAAAGCTGCAAAAGTAAGAGCTTTAATGGTTTCTTCTGATGGAAAACTTCAACAATGCATTGAACATCAAGGAAGATTACTAATTGTATAAATTCAATTTGGGGTTTTAGGTCAGATGTTTGCAATAGGAAGAGAAATTTGATTGGGATTTGTGTAAACTATTTCTTGATTTTAGTTTAATGGTGTTTTGACTAGTTGGTTTTGTTGTTGACACGTGGCGAGAGTGCACGTGAGCCACGTGGAGTAGCCGTCCAATTGGTGGAGGTTGAACTGAACTACACGAGAAATCTGATAAATGGTGAAACTCAACAACACTCTAAAAGAAAAGAGAACAGCTGTTCTGTTGCTTCAAAATATTGTAATTTTCGTTAATAGAATTAACAAAAAAAAAATTGTAAAATAATATGTATAGTAATAGTAATTAAAAGAAACTGATAGTTGGAAAACAAAGAAAATTGATATTTTATAAATTATATATATAGTGAATTGGTTATTTAAAATGAGTAATATTCATTATAAATAAAATAAATTAAAAAAAACAACTAGGTTAAGTAATAACTAGTACTAAAATTGAACAAATAATAAGTTTATTTTTTAATTTTGAAAGGTAGATTTATAAGTTTAGGTGTCCATAAAAAAAATAATATAATTATAATGAGTTGTGTATTTTATCAAGTCACAAGTGACAACCCGTGTGATCATTAAAATAGTTCACATTATGTTTCTTTTATATATACTTCATGAAAATTCGAGATATTTTGAATTTAGAAATTAAAAATTTTATCAATGTATTTTTTTGGCGTATATAATGTATTTAAAAAAAAAAATTCATATATATAAAATAGTTGTGCCCGTGCAGAAACAAAATGATACATGTGTTATGATGTCAACGTTGGTACGGCTTTGTTTTGGACTTTCTTATATCTTGATTAAATCTCAACAAGTAAATTTAATTTCTTCATAAACCTAATTTAATATTTATTTATAGATTTATATAATTATATTTGTGTTTTTTTTAAATGAATTAATTAGAATTACTACCTAGCTTCTTAATTATAATAAAATAATTAATTAATGTCTAGTTTTTCTCGAACTATCTTATTATATGAAATTATTATATTAGTCTTTTATTTGTTTTGTTGTATTAATTGAGTGATAAATGCGTATAAATAATTGAACATGGGGCGTATTTTTAGTTTAATTTCTTTTTCAATAGCTTTTGACTTATTTGTTTTTTTTAATCTTGTGAATACAAAATAAAGGTACACTTTAATTTAATATTACCATCAATAATTGTAAGTCATGTGAACCCCATAAAATCTAATCTAATCTTTCATCACTTTATACCAAAAGAGAATATTATTTTCGTATCTATTAAAAGTAATTATATAATGGTTAGTAATAATCATTTTCTTATACAAAAAATAACATAAGTAAACAATACAAAATTTATTTTAAATGCACTTTTTCTCATATCGTAACAAATAAAAACGTATCAAATAATGTGATTACTAAAAAAAAAAATACAATTTTCTATTTTTCCAACCATAAATCAAAATATAAATCAAATTTTAATTTATAGTTCAACCAACACAATACTTTTTACATATATAAGAAAAAAATTATAAAGAAAATAAGACCTACTTTTCTCTCTATATATATACTCACACATGCATAGACAATAGAGACAAAAATCACACGTATTTCAATCTATACACACACACACATATATATATATATATATACACGAAGAGCTATATATAGAGAGTACTCAATAACAATATCTCAAATACTATTATTGTATATATTTTTATAAGAGGCCCCTTTTTATAACTATAAGGAAGAAAAAAAACAATAATCTATTCTTTCTCCCTTGAAAATGTCTAATAAGGTTCACATAGGGATCAGCAATATTGATCAAATGGAGGAAGAAGATTCTAGAAATACAAAGTGGAAGATTCTAGAACCTTCTAAGAAGATCAAGAAGATTCAGACAAAGCTTTGGAACGTTGGAAAAGACGATCCAAGAAGGATAATACATTCACTTAAAGTAGGCCTTTCTTTAACACTTGTGTCTTTGTTATATCTTATGGAACCTCTCTTCAAAGGTATTGGAAGTAATGCTATTTGGGCCGTCATGACCGTCGTCGTCGTCCTCGAATTCTCTGCCGGTAAATTTTATAATATTTTTTTTATGTATTTTTTGTTTTGAATAATTAATAAGTTTTATTGATTAGAATGATATTGTTTTAATATCATATGTATGAAAAAAAACTTTTATTTATATATACAAATTTACATTTTTAAAATAGTTTCATGAAAACATATCTTAAACAGTATAATATATTCTTGAAAAATTGTTTTCCTATATATATTTTTAAATTTGCAATGTAAAAAAATTATGTATTTTTTTTTTTTGAATTTTACTCTTATTTTATTCTTTTTTATGCAATAATTATTTAAAATATAAAAGCATTTTGGCTATTTTTAAACTCTAATTTATAAGTTTATATTTAATTTCCACAAAAAAAATTTATGTTTAATAAACACCTTATATTACAAAATAGAGAAAATAGTATAATAAGAAAAGAAAATATAGTTGTCGATTTTTGCTGTTTTATATTGCTGCATGTAAATACAGTGACATTTTATTTATATTAGAATATTATTTTAATTAATTAATTACATTTTATGTTGAAGGTGCAACGTTATGCAAAGGATTAAACAGAGGATTAGGGACACTAATTGCAGGATCATTAGCATTTTTCATTGAATTTGTTGCTAATGATTCCGGCAACGTTCTCCGAGCTATCTTCATCGGCACCGCCGTTTTTATCATCGGTAATTAAAAAAATATAATATATAAATTAGAAAATATAATAATTAATTGTGTTTCTATTTTTGAATGTAACAGGGGCACTTGCGACTTACATAAGATTTATACCATATATAAAGAAAAATTATGACTACGGTGTTGTAATATTTCTTTTAACATTTAATTTAATAACCGTTTCAAGTTATAGAGTGGACAGTGTTATAAATATAGCACATCAAAGGTTTTACACTATAGTTATTGGTTGTGGTATTTGTCTCTTCATGAGTTTACTTGTGTTCCCTATTTGGTCCGGTGAAGATCTCCATAAAACCACCATTGCTAAACTTCAAGGTCTCTCTAGATCCATAGAAGGTATATATACACACACACACATAT
>KE153012.1:306544-326847 GCA_000411095.1 Aethionema arabicum
TTGACACTATTCTGAATATAATTAATTCCTTTATGAAAAACTATAATCCCAAAATGTCAAGATCGTACACATACATGAAACTATTATTTTTCAGTCAAAAATTAAATATAGTAAAAAAAAAATAACACACAATTGCACATGTTCTTCTTGAGTCACCTATATTAATTTCATGAAAATCTGATTTTTCTCAATTTCTCCATTTCTTCAAAACCCCTGGAATAAATAGATATAAAATTAACTTTTTTTTTTTTTCGATTTCGTATATTATTTTGATTTTTAAAAAGAAGGATTGAATTTAATTTGCTACTTTATTAGAGCGAGAATCTGTATTTAAAAATTAATATTTGTTAATTAAGTATGAACTAATATTTAACATGGCTGTAAAAATTGTTATTAATCTATCTAATTTTGAACTATTTTTTGTAATAAGTTATAACTAATTTAAGAGCACTATGATTTATTGTGACTATATTCTTATATAAAAGTTAGCTAAGAGAATAAATATCGCTAACTTTAGCAACTAAACCGGTATAAAAATATAATATACAAACTTCGTTTAAAAAAAAATTATATATAGTATACAAACAAATATATAATACTAAAAAAATATTATAAAATTATATAGTAAAATCCATATAGCAAATTAATGAGCTAAGATATAGCCCAATCTTTATTATGTTAAAGAAATCGAGTGTCGCAAATTAATGGGCTTAAAATAGCCCAAATATAATAATGTATATAATTAGTATATGCATGTAAAATACGAAACCCACGCGCACTCGTAACGCGTGGAGCGCGTTTCAAGAAAACGCAAAGGGAGTCCACAGGTTTTTGTGGATTTTTAGAAAAAAAGGAAAAAAAATAAAAAATGAGCGCGTCAGATTAAAAATCAACTATTTCTTTTTTTTTTATTGTTTTTTTCCAGTTAGACTATATAAACTCATGTACTGTTTTTTGGCGGGAAGCCCTCATAGTTCCAAAATTTATGTAGTTAGCCTCATACTCCCATTATTTTCTGTTGGGTCCTTCAACTATGTTTATTTACATATAAACCCTCATATTATCTTTTATTGCTAGAACCCCCTCATACTCCTATTATTTGCTGTAACGTCCTTCAACTATGTTTATTTCCATATAAGCCCTCATACTATTTTATTATTATTGAGAACCCCTCATATTTCTAATATTTACCTATTTGGCCAATTACTTTCATTATTTTCTGTTAGACCCTTCAACTATGTATATTTTCATATAGCCCCTCTTACTCTCTCTTATTGCCGCAAACCCCTCATACTTCCAATAATGTACGTATTTACCCTCGTACTCTCTATATTTCATGTTAGACCCCCAATTATCCCTCATTCTGTTTTTAATTTCATCCAGGTCCATATATCTGTCTAAATTTCTAAACTGTACCATAATTGTTTCATCATAGGATACATTACCCCCCAATTATATAATTTTAAGAAAATGAAAATTTTAACACTATAAGAAAATCACATGAGCCCGTTACTACTCATATATCTGCACTATTATTTTTTCAAAATCATTGCAACTATTCTGAATATAATTAATTTTCTTTATAAAAACTATAATCCCAAAAAATCGTCAAGATCGTACACATACATGAAACTATTATTTTTTCATTCAGAAATTAGATATAGGAAACAAAAAATAACACATAATTGCACATATTCTTCTTCATTCACCTATATTAATTTTCAGTCCTTTCTTTTTTTTTTCGTTTTTTTTATTTGTTATTTAGAGTATTTTCAGTCCTTTCTTTTAATGAAAAATCTGATTTTTCTCAAATTCTCCATTTCTTCAAAACTCCTAGAATAAATAGATATAAACTTTAAGCTTAGATACCTTCAGCTCTTTGAATGAATTTATGACTTTTAGGTCTCCCAATGCTCTTTTATTTTTAGCCACAAAATTTTTCAACTCACCTTTTTATTTTTACTTATTTCTATCGGTTTTATTTCGAATTTTCGTATATTATTTTGATTTTTAAAAAGGAGGATTGATTTTTAATTTGTTACTTTATTAGTGCAACAATCTGAATTTAACAATTAGCATTTTGTTAATTAAGAACCTGTAATTTTTTTTATTAATCTATGTAATTTTGAACTATTTTTTGTAATAAATTATAACTAAATTAAGAGCACTATGATTTATTGTGACTATTCTCTTATAAATGTTAGCATAGAGAATAAATATTGATAACTTTTTTCACTTAAACCGTATAAAAATGTAGTATACAAACAAATATATAAAACTAAAAACTAAAATTACAAATTAAATAGTAAAATCCATATTCAAATAAATGGGCTAATATGGGCTAACATATAGCCCAATGTTTATTATATTAGAGAAAGCCCGTATCGTAAATTAATGGGCTTAAAATAGCCCAAATATTATAATCTATATAATTAGTATACGCATGTGATAATACGAAGTCCACAGGTTTTTGTGAATTTTTGCCAAAAAAGGAAAAATAATCAAACATGAGCGCGTCAGATTAAAAATCAACTATTTTTCATTTTTTTTGTTCAATTAGACTGTAATTAATACGTTTTAATTATCAATTATATATTTTAAGGTGTACGAACTAATTTTATATTTATAGACTAAATTAAATTTATTATATACTATAAGTCTATAATTAATGCATTTAAACATTTTTATTCCAAGTAAGACTTTATAATGTGTTTTATTGGCGAGAAACCCTCATAGTTTCAATATTTATGTAGTTACCCTCATACTCACATTATTTTCTGTTGAATCCTTCAACTATATTTATTTTCTTAAGAACCCTCATACTATCTTTTATTGCTAGGAACCCCTCATACTCCTATTATTTTCTGTTAGATCCTGTAACTATGTTTATTTCCATATAAGCCCTCATACTATTTTTTATTACCGAGAACCCCTCTTATTTCTAATATTTACCTATTTGGCCTATTACTTTCATTATTTTTCTGTTAGACCCATAAACTGTGTTTATTTTCATATAAGCCCTTATAATGTTTCTAGTTTCATATAGATCCTTATATTTATCTAAATTTCTGAATTATACCATAATGTTTCATCATAGGATACATTACCCCCCCAATTATATAATATAAAAAAATGAGATTTTTAACGCTATATGAGAAAGCTACATGTGCCCGTTACTATTAATATATCTGCACTATTATTTTTTCAAAATCATTGACACTATTCTGAATATAATTAATTTTCTTTATAAAAAACTATAATCCCAAAAAATGTCAAGATCGTACACATACATGAAACTATTATTTTTCATTCAAAAATTAGATATAGGAAACAAAAAATAACACACAATTGCACATATTCTTCTTCATTCACCTATATTAATTTTCAGTCCTTTCTTTTAATGAAAAATCTGATTTTTCTCAATTTCTCCATTTTCTTCAAAACCCCTGAATAAATAGATCTAAACTTTAAGCTTAGATACCCTTCACCTGATAATAAAAACACCAAATTCTTAGCTCAATCATATAACAATAACAAATTTCGGGTCAAAATGTAGATTTTAATAATAATTAGGCGAAACTAGAAAATTTACAATAACTAAGGATTAAATCTTCTAGGCTAAAAAGTCAGGGTAATTATTGTGGGTTTCGTTCACTTAAACAAAAATTAATGGTTAAAATCCAAAAAAATTAAAACTATGAGGGGAATTATGTAAAACTTTCGTACCTGAGGAGTTTCTTTTACTATTGTTCTTCACTGTTATCAGTGGACGCCGACGAAGTGTCCTCCTCGCCGCCGGCGACCCAATACTGCTTGACGGCGACGAGAATCTTCTCCGGCACAAGTGGACCGTCTTCATGATCCATCAATTTCGTGTCCCATCTCATTCCATCTGCAATTTTTCTCACATCGTTGAGAACATCAACCTCATCTCGAAGAATCACAATCCCTTCTGGCCTCAAAATCCGATCCATTTCAAGTAAGATATCTTCGATTTTGCAGCTGCGAATACAGAAAATTCGTAGAAAAGATCATTCATCAGCAGTTATGTCTTAGACTCTCAGAAATTTCACAGCTCCTAAGGTTATAGATTCTCAGAAAGTTCACAGTCCTAGGGTTTAATGTCTGTGATCTCAGAAATTTCGAAGGTTTAAGGTTAATTTCGAAGATTCTCACCTGTTCTGGTACAAGCTGAAGACGCCATTAGCGTGAATGAAATCATATGTTCTTGGATAAGTAGAAAAACCTTCACACCTGCAGAGATTTCAAGAAACAAAATCAGCAAAAACTCTCTTGATTTATGCAGAAATTGAAGCTTGAAGATTAAAAACCTTACCAGTCATGGTAGATACCGATGAGTCCTCTTTCAAATACAACACTTAACGTGTTCTTCTTTGCTAAAACAGTTGGAATCACATTCATAACCCAAGATTTAGGAGATTCAAGAGCAGCTGCAAATCCACCAAGTCCAGCATTCATATCCATCACATTACGGTATCTTGTGGTACCTATCAATCTATTGATTCTTTTGTATGCATTTACACGTTTCTTCCATAGCTTAATATCTTCTTGATATGCTTCAATGTTAACTCCATTAACAAGACCTTTAGAGATACTTGGAGGTACTGCAAATAGTCTTTCAGGAAACTTCTTTAGCTTTCCTCCAGCTACTTCGTCTTCACTTGATACTTTAGGATACGGTGTTACACATGTTTCCATCTCCTTGTACCTAAATAGAACACAAAATTGAATAAGAAAGTTTTATGTTTTGAATCTAATCTTTGTTTTTAAAGAGAGATGAGTCTTTACCAGACATCATTTGTGTTCTTGTTTTTGCAGGTGTTAACAGATGATCTATCACAGGATTTGTCGTTTATTTTCTTCTTCCAGATTGCGATATCGCCTTTTTCATACTTCTTCTCCCAACATAAAGACTCTGCAATCTCTTCTATACGCTTCTGCTCAGCGTTTAGATCAGATTTAGTTCGGTTCCATGTCTTGTGCCATGTTTTCCAGTTGATTGGTGGACCAGATAACACCCAAAAGCCTCCTGGTCTAAGTACTCTATCAACTTCCATTAAGTACTTTCCCTCTAAACAAACCAATCAAGAAAGAACACCATTAATGTCTTGAAGCTTAGGAGAGTCAAGAAATGTGAAGATTTTTATTGAAATCTTACCATTTGCAGTCCAAGGAATCAAGCATCTTGAGCATTGAGCCATATCAAAGGATCTTGGAGGGTAAGGTAAATAAATTGAACCAAGAACAGCAATAATTGCTGGAACACCTCTCTCTAGTGCAAACTGAACTTGAGCTTCGTGGTTATCTCGTGGCGCAAACGACATAGCCAAGACGTTCCTCTTAAGCATATAAGCACCCCAGCTTGCAACCTAGGAAAGAACAAGAACTGAATCAAGACAGATCTAAACTAAGAGATGAAGTTAAAGTCAGAAAGAAGAAGCTTTGACTTACACCACAACCAGTGTCTAAAGCTGTTCTTACAGATCCATCTTTGATTGGAATAATAGTAGCTAACTCATCAATATAAGCATCAGCACCTTGAGGAAACATGGTTCCACCACCAGGAAATTTAAAGACATTTCCTTGAAATTGAACCCAATTTTGACCAGCTTTCTCAACAGTCAAACTCTTAAAAGGAGCATTAGCATAATGCACATAATCTCTACTTTTAGGCCATGGAAATGGAGTCATGTAACCTTTAGGAGCAGGAACAAGACAACGTAGTTTCTCATTTTCAGGTGGACAATGTCTTTCTCTGTAAATCATATCTTCTCTTGGGAATTTCATAGCTCTATCTTGTTCTTGACATGGTGTATAATCTTTGAATTTCACATCACATGGCTTGAAAGAAACAGGCTTTGGATCAGCTTTTTCTGGGATTTGAACTGTGTTGTGATGTGGTTTAAAGTCAAGATCAGTAACAATGTCTGTACATTGAGCTTGTTTTGTTATCTCCATTGCTATACTATCTCCTTTACCAAAACCACTCTTTTGCCATGCTCCAAGAAGGTAAAAGAAACAACATAAACCAATCACAACTATTAAAGAAACAGAGCTTCTAGATCTACTGTTTCCTGGTGGATTATGCTTAGAACCCATTTTTGAATCTCCTGAAAGAATTTAAAGAACTCATAAGCTTTGTTTTCTTAGTAAAAACACAGTCTTTTGAGCTAATTTTATCAAGATCTAGTAAAAACTGAGACTTTCGAATTGAAATCTAGGGTTTATTGAATGAACAAGAAACCCAGTAAAATTAAAATGTAAAGATAGAAACTTTAGCTTCAAAATCGAAAACCCAGAACAGATCTTATTACCTAGTGGGATAGAGCAAATCTGGAACTCTTTTTCACTTCTCAGATCTCTTTCTTCTCTGCTTTAGTTCTTGAAATAATTTCTCAGAGAGTATAAAAGCTTGAAACTTTCGTTAACTAAAGCTTAAAATGGAGATGATAGTAACATGAAGGCGCGTTTGGGTTTATTTAATTTGTAAAAAACATTATAATTTTATGTAAATTAATAATAAAAAATTGATTGAATTAAATGTGTGTGGGGTTTTACAAGTAGGATGTTAAGAAATAGTCATAGATTTAGATCTAAATCTGCACATGCACCCATATGTTTTTATATCAACCACTTCTTTATTGTATAAACCTGTACTTAAACATAAAAAATTATATATTAAACATAAAAATTATATATTTAATTATTAATTTTAATGTGATTAATTAAATTAGGACATGAATCGAAGAATCTTGTCGCAGTGCAAGTGGTCGATTTCAGATAGTTGACAGATACAATTCCATTTACTACCGACACTCACGTTTCTCCGGTTCGGTTTGCTTAACCGGTCACCGTCCAATAACCGGTCGGTGAATAACTATTTAATAAACAATTTAAATATTTTTTAGAAGAAGAATTAAATCCCATTTAAAATATCGAAAATTTATCTTTTTTATAAGAAAGAAATAGTGTATTGTTACGATCCAAATATTATATTTTATCATATTTTAAACTATAAGAACAACTAATAAAATAAAACGCAAACGCAAAAAAAAAAATCAGGTATAGTAAATTTTGATCTTCAAACATTAGCGGCTTGTGAGCAACAGATCTCATACAAAACTGTAATAGAAACGATGACAAGATTTGAGAAGTTGTAGATTGCGTTTCAAAACGGTTTAAGCGTTCTTTGCGTTTTCAAGCGTTGTAAGCGTTCTTTGCGCCTCTATCAAGCTTCTTAGCATCCTCCTAAAAACCATACAATTTACAAACATTAAGAGATGAAGAAGACATAATTACACAAACAAATAAAAAAAAAACTGTGTAACAATAGTGTTCTTACATGGATAATAAAGCCTATGTTGCTGTTGTGATCAAGAATCTCCTTCCATTGTTTCCCAATGCTTACCTGCAACAACAAGATTTACTTTAAGACATGTACTTTAAACAGCTTACGAGATTTAAAGAGACTTGTGTTTTTTTGTTTCTACCTGAGCAGCTTCGTTGGAAGCGTTCTTGGTCCAAATAGAGATCCTTTCTTGTTTCGCTCTAATGTTAACAACTGCTCCACAGATTTCATCTCCATGATCAAACTGTTCTCCGATCAATGCTAGTAACTGAAGAAAGAATTTGCGAAAAAAACCGGGTCAAGTAGTGAAATGGAAGCTATGGATGATCAAGAGAGAAGAGAGGATACTGGAGTGTACAGTGTAGAGCCAGCATTTATCAGACTTATCCTTTGAAAAATTCATAGTCCATTTTCCACCGTTTGCGCAAATAGGATCTTCCCACTTAGGTTCAATATTGTGTTTGAAACAATAGAAGTCAGCTCCAGTAGCTAACTTGCTTGGATGCTTCATGTTATTGTACAGACTGCAACCAAAGAAACATGTCTAGATTTCAAAACACAACAAATAAAGAAGTCCATAGAGCAAAATACAAACCGAAAAGTCGCAAAGTGACCATAAACACATCATGCCATAGCATCCTACATCAAGTTGTTTGTTTCTTCATTTGTTACCCAGAACAACAATAACAAAGAGTGATGATGATCTAGAGATGAACCACTGGGACTGACTATTAGTAAATCAAATCCCTAAACCAAAAACTGATAGTATTAGTATAGTATCCTATAATCACCAAGAACTTTGTGTGTTCTTCATCTGTTATACAGAACAATACTAAGAAAGAGTAATATGTACAAAAGGTAACTAGAATTTAATGAAAACAACAAATCATGAACACAATCAAACTAGGATCCTATAATCAACAATACGTTGTTTGCTATTGATTTGTTGTTACCCCGAGTGATATTGAGAAAGAATGATGATCAACAAAGAACCCTTCAAACTCAAGAAGTGATTCAAAACCAAAAGGCATATACACAATCACCAAAAATTTGTTTGTTCTTCATCTGTTACCAAGAACAATACTAAGAAACAGAAATAAGCTACAAAAGTTAGTCTAAGGGGGTTTTCCCGAGCAAACAAGTGAAAATTTGAAGTTGAAAAGTTGCTTTTGATTACTCAAAAGATCTTAGGGTTTCTTGCTTAACCTAGATTACGAGTTTAATCACCAAACACAACAATTCTTCTTACGATCTATCCAAAAACAGAATTAATCGAAAGACCAGAGAGATTTGATTCAGAAAATTGAAAACTCTTACCTCCAGAATTCCTCGACGGTTGAGAAGGTAAACACGGATCTTAAGGAACTCCCCCAAGTAGATTGTTTCGATTTAACAGATGGATTATCGAACCAAAACGTCCATGAATGCTCAAGTGGATGCGATAGAGGAATCGCCGATTTGCTCGAATCGTCTACGTCTTCGTCTCCTTCAACGCCTCCGACAATTTCCCCTTCTTCCGTCTCATTACCTTCTTCATTATATCCATCCACCATCGGGTTATCTATAGACTTAGGGTTCGCTTCGTCTGTAACAACAGGCTTGGGAGTTTCTTCTACCGCCATTGTTTCTCCTTGCCTGCCCAAAAAACTAAAACCTGCGTTTACATCTTCTTTCTACTTCTTTTGTAGGGTTAACATCGATACGACAGCGTTTTAACGCGATACACAGTTTGAATCTTAGTGGGCCTTACTTATTGGGCCTTTGTTAGGCCTCATATATATTAGGCCTTTTAAGTGACCTCTTTTATCAGGCTTTTAAGGCTCATAGCCACATACTGAATGGCCTACGTGTATTATATATATATTATTTAGATTTTTTTTTTCACAACGTTATTTTACATTTAATATTTATTTTGGGGATTTTTTTTATATTCGAGATATATTTTTATAAGGGTGTAAAGTTTACGGGGGATTATAAAAAAAATGTCCTAATTTAAGTATTGTTTACAAAAAAAATTCTGACAATAAATCCAATAATGTAATTAGTACATCTTTACACATTATGATAAATTTATAAAAACCTAATAAATTAGAGCATTTTGGATAATTTTTTTGGTGTAAATATTTTATGCTTATATGCTAATCTATGTATAAATACTAAATATTTTATGCTTATATGCTAATCTATGTATAAATACTAAATATTTTATGCTTATATGCTAATTTAGTTTATCAACAAAAGATTTTCTAGAAAAATCTTATACTATATCTCCTTTCTTTTATTTGCTTATAAAATAATTTAGAAGACAACTTTATTAAGTAAAAACATATGTTGTGAAAAGAGTAGACATAAATGTAACAGTATTTCTTTTTTTTTATGATCCTTCTTTTAAATATCGATAAAGCTGGAAAACCATAAATTTGACGGTCTGAAATTTAAATAAAACATGTAATTTTAAAATTATAAAATTCTAATTTTATTAAAAAAAACAATACATTAATAGTTTATTTTTATGGTCAAAACTATAAGAAGAAAAAAAAAGAAGACAAGAATTAGATTTCATGATGTTACGATCGAATCCTTTTACTTGATAATTGATAGTGATACGTAACTGAATGAATCTAATTCGATTCCATATATATAACTGTCAGATAATATTTATTATTATTATTATTAATATGCATCACTAATAAGTATAATAAATAAGGAATAAAATATATACATATTTTAGAATCAAAGTTTATTTTTATGAGAATAAACATAAAGTTATTCTTTCCACTATTTCACTACTAATATTTATTTTTTCAAATATATTTGGTATTCTTCAGATTTGATTCATTGCAAACAAATATTGCATTACCTTCAAATATGCCAAAAAAAACACCCAAAAATTCTCAAATTTTAGGGTTTAGGGTTTAATTAGGGATTAGAACAATTATGTTTATACACACAAAACTCTTTTAAAAAAAATGATTTAAATTGCTCTAAAATGTTATTTTACGAGATAATTAATGAGTCATAAACTTTCTTTTCTTTTTAAAGTTTAACATTATTTTTTTCGCTTGTAGAAGTTTAACATTATTTATCATTAGAAAAAGCGAAAAAATTGAGGTCCATAATTGATGCATATTCTTTTTAAAAAAAGAATAAGCGAAAACTATAGTTTATATCATTATATAAATCAAGAAATTGAAATAGAATTAATTGTATCCTTTGCTTTATCTTTTATTCTTAATCACTATATACTATTTGGACTTTTCTTTTCTTTGACTTTATCATAATCACAATCAAATTTAATTTGTATTTGTATACTTAAATATAAACTAATTATACACATACGGTATTTTCCAAAATTACACTTTTTCTCCATCAAATTTAAATATACTAAATAGTATGATTCTAATTTATTATCAACCAATCGATATATATATATATATAATATTTAGTTTAGTCACACATCTTCAGTGGGGGCGAAAGGAATAAATCATGCCAATTTTTGTTAGAATAATATGTTAGCATATAATATACAATGTTTATATGCTCGTAAAAGTCTATTAAACGATTATTTAACATTATATTATTGCATGCTTTTCTATATTCAAATGCATTTAGTGATTTTAGTATGACCAATCTTTATAAAGCCTTAGAATTTGTTACCTTTTTATATGTTATTGTCTATATACATTTAATCTTAATCTAAGAATTAAAAAATAATTTTTATATAATTGTTTATAAGTAAGAACTAAGTTGACAAAAACTAATAAAATTAAGAGTTTTAAATGTTTGCCTCAAGTCTCAAGTATTTGATGAGTTTCTTTGGTATTCTTTTAAATTTTAATACTGTCCACTTCTTCTTCTTTTTTTTAAATAGTTTCACGTAAAATCTTATAAAATCATATTCATAATAAAAAGTAGATTGAAGAAAATTGAGGTCCAGTAAATTCAATCAAAATCCGAATAAATCTAAAAATTCTAGTACGTTCTATGGCTTGCTCGAAAAGATAAATTGAGTGTCGACATTTAAAACCATAAAATAAATTACGATTAAATTATTAAATTCGAACTATTTTTATTTATGGGAAATTATAATATAAATAGTAGATGACCACCTAATAAAAATAGTATCTTTGACTCTTTTTTTAACAAGAAAAAATAAAGAAATGATACAAATTGCTTTATATATTTACTACGCACGTATATATCCTTAGGTCGATAAATAATGTAATTTACCAAAAAAAAAAAAAAAATTATAACCCAAAACGTGGAATTAAAATTAAAATATTGATTTGAGTCAACATTGAATTAAAATTATTCCTAATTAAAATAATAGATAACTAATTAACTCTATATCTTAATATAAACAATTTAAAATAATTATTTAATAAATACACTTAACAGAAAGTAGTTACAAAAATATTATAAATTCAAGATCTAAAATTAAAGAAGAACAAAAAAAAAATATAACCGTCTTTGAAAATTCATCAGCTTTTTTCTCCTCACTCTTCGTTGTCCACACTCTGTTCAAAGGTCAGTTTCTCTCTCTAACACTTTCTCTCTCTTAACTATATTCTCAATTTTTTTACTTTTCACGAGGAAATTTTTTAATTTTTATTTTTCAAATTACTTTTTTTTCTTCACGAACACGCATCAAATTTTGATTTCTCTTTCTTTGTAATCAAAATCCTTTATATAAAGTCTCATCCTTTTTATTTTTTCATCTTCAATTTCACACAATTCTCGTGAAAATCTTGATTCTTTTACTGAAATATTCATTACCCATCAAATCTTTTAATATAAAGTCCCATTTTTTAGTAAAAAAAACCCAATTTGTATACACCCATCAAGATTATATATACTCTTTCTTCTTTTAAAGTGAGAAATCTCAATACCCATTCAAAGATTTTGTATAAAGTTTCGGTTTTAGTCCTCAATTAGAAGATTTTAATAAAAAAGTTTCGATTTTTTTTTTCTTAAAGAAGAGAGAGAGAGAAAGAGTTATGGAGAAAGAGAAGAATGGTGGTGGGGAAGATCAGAAAGTGCCGTTTTATAAATTGTTTTCATTTGCCGACAAAAACGACGTCATTTTAATGACCGTCGGTATAGTCGCCGCCGTGGCTAACGGTATTACTCAGCCGTTAATGACTCTAATCTTTGGCCAACTAATCAATGCCTTTGGATCAACAGATCCTGATCATATTGTTAAAGAAGTCTCTAAGGTGAATATTAGGGTTTAATTTTTCTTGATTTAATTAATTAATTTTTTTTTAATTAGCGAATATATCTTCTTTTATCTTCAGTGATTATCAAGATAATATTAAAGAAATGTGATTTTTCTAGAATCTTTTATTACTATATTTTATAAATATTATCTTTTTTTAACTTTCTTTAACAAAAATAGTAAATTCTCCTTTAATTGCTGCTTTTAGTTTACTTATAATATCATATGATATTGATTGATTTAATTAAATCATAATTGTTAACAAAATTCCCTGTAATTTGCATGATTTTAATGTGGATTATTATATAATTTTAATGGAGTTTTAACTGTTTCTTTAGACTAAAGATTGGAACAAAGATTCTGTTTATTTAGACTTTACTTTAAAGTTTAATTAATTAATTAAATTAACATATCTGTTATATAACTTTTACAGGTTGCTGTTAAGTTTCTTTACCTTGCAGCATACGCTTGCGTCGTCTCCTTCCTGCGTAAAACCCTAAATCACTCTCTTGGTTTTTAACCCTAACTTGTTTCACAAGTTAACTTTTTTTTTTCTTCTTGCAGAGGTTTCATGTTGGATGGTAACTGGAGAACGTCAATCAGCAACAATTCGTGGTCTATACCTAAAAACGATCTTAAGACAAGATATCGGTTATTTCGATACCGAAACAAACACCGGAGAAGTCATCGGAAGAATGTCTGGAGACACCATTTTGATTCAAGACGCCATGGGAGAAAAGGTTAAAACATAAAAAACAAGGTTTCTTGCAATACAAGAAACTCAAATTTTGAATTTTGTTTTTGGTTTTATGTACCAGGTTGGGAAATTCATTCAATTAATAGCAACGTTTCTTGGTGGATTTGCGATTGCGTTTATAAAAGGTTGGCGTTTAGCGGTTGTTCTTCTTGCTTGTATTCCTCTAATCACTGTTGCTGGTGGAACAATGGCTTTAATCATGTCGAAAATGGCTGGTCGTGGTCAAGTTGCTTATGCTGAAGCTGGAAACGTTGTTGAACAAACGGTTGGAGCGATTAGAACAGTTGTAGCGTTTACAGGAGAGAAACAAGCTACTGAAAAATACGATAAAAAGCTCGAAATTGCGTATAAATCCACAGCTCAACAAGGTCTAATCTCAGGTGTAGGACTTGGAACAATGCTTACTGTTATCTTCTGTAGTTACGGTTTAGCTGTTTGGTATGGAGCTAAGCTTATAATTGAGAAAGGCTACAATGGCGGACAAGTCATCAATGTCATATTTGCAGTCATGACCGGAGGAATGTAAGTTTAAAGAAACCTTACTTCTTTCTCAAGAAACCTCAAAAACCCTAAATTTCCTTATGAGATCGTCAAAAACCCTAAATTTCCTCATGAGATCGTCAAAAACCCTAAATTTCCTTATGATTTTTGCAGGTCGTTAGGTCAGACTTCACCTTGTGTGAACGCTTTTGCTGCTGGTCAAGCGGCTGCGTTTAAAATGTTTGAAACGATTAAAAGAAGTCCGAATATAGATGCTTACGACACAACCGGTGAAGTTCTTGAGGAGATTAAAGGAGATATTGAGCTGAAAGATGTGTTTTTCCGGTATCCAGCGAGGCCTGATGTTCAAATCTTTGCTGGTTTCTCACTCTTTGTACCGAGTGGATCCACCGTAGCTCTTGTCGGACAAAGCGGTAGCGGGAAATCGACAGTGATCAGTTTAATCGAGAGATTCTATGATCCAGAATCAGGAGAAGTGTTAATAGACGGTATTGATTTGAAGAAGCTTCAGCTTAGATGGATCAGGAGCAAGATTGGTTTGGTTAGTCAAGAACCAGTCCTGTTTGCAACAACAATCAAAGAAAACATTGCTTATGGTAAAGAAGATGCTACAGATTCAGAGATTCGAACTGCAATTGAGTTAGCTAATGCTTCTAAATTCATTGATAAGTTACCTCAAGGTCTTGACACCATGGTTGGAGAGCATGGGACGCAGTTATCTGGAGGACAGAAGCAGCGGCTTGCAATCGCTAGAGCGATTTTGAAAAACCCTAAAATTTTGCTTTTAGATGAAGCTACAAGCGCTTTGGATGCTGAATCTGAACGATGTGTTCAAGACGCACTTGTGAATTTGATGTCGAATCGGACTACTGTCGTTGTTGCTCACCGATTAACTACCATTAGAACTGCTGATATGATCGCTGTTGTACACCAGGGTAAAATCGTCGAAAAAGGTAACTCATGATGAGATGATTTGCTATTTCCGATCCCTAACAGTTTCCGATCTCAAACATTTTCCGATTTCCGATCTCTAACATTTTCCGATTTCCGATCCCTGACAGATTGCGATTTCCGATCTCTAACAGTTTGCGATTTCCGATCTCTAACATTTTCCGATTTCAGATCCCTAACATTTTTCGATTTCCGATCCCTAACAGATTGCGATTTCCGATCTCTAACATTTTCCGATTTCGGATCCCTGACAGATTGCGATTTCCGATCCCTGACAGATTGCGATTTCCGATCACTAACATTCTCCGATTTCGGATCTCTAACGGTTTGTGATTTTGCGCAGGAACTCATGATGAGATGATTCGAGATCCAGAAGGAGCGTATTCGCAGCTTATTCGTCTACAAGAAGGATCAACAGAAGAAGGTAACGATTCAGAGAAACCTGAATCGAGCTTTGATGTCGAGAGACTATCTTCAGCGATGAGAAGATCAGTGAGCGCAAATTCATCGAGCAGCCGCCATTCATTCACTCTGACCTCAAATTTCGGAGCAGCGGTCAACGTTAACCAAACCGTTGACCAGAATCAAACCGGTAGACACAAGAAAGTGTCTCTTAAACGCCTCGCTTACCTAAATAAACCGGAAATCCCGGTTTTGTTACTCGGTTCAATTGCTGCGATGGTTCACGGTACAGTGTTTCCGATTTTTGGTTTACTTCTTTCAAGCTCGATTAATATGTTCTACGAAACACCAAAGGAATTGAAGAAAGATTCGCGTTTTTGGGCGTTGATTTATGTCGCTCTCGCTTTAACCAATTTCATCGCGATTCCTATTCAAAATTATTTCTTTGGAATCGCTGGTGGAAAATTGATTAAACGCATTAGATCAATGTCGTTTGATAAAGTAGTTCATCAAGAAATCAGTTGGTTTGACGATACAGCAAATTCCAGGTAATTAAAATTATCCCAAAACGCTTAAAACGCGATTTCTAATCGTTTCCGTTACTCAATACCGTTTTTTTTTGTTTTTCAGTGGCGCGATTGGAGCGAGACTGTCTACAGATGCTACAACAGTAAGGAGTTTAGTAGGAGATGCGTTAGCGTTAATTGTGCAAAATATCGCGACTGTAACCGCTGGTTTGATAATCGCGTTTACTGCGAATTGGATTTTAGCGTTTGTAGTTCTCGCGGTTTCGCCTATTATAGTCATCCAAGGTTATCTCCAGACCAAATTCTTAACCGGTTTTAGCGCGGATGCAAAGGTTAGTTAACATTTTGGTTTAGTTAAGGTTTGGTTTGGTTCTTGACCCGGTTTATTATGGTTTGGTTTGGTTTGGTTTTTGACCCGGTTTATTATGGTTTGGTTCTTGACCCGGTTTATTATGGTTTGTTTCGGTTATTGAACCGGTTTATTATGGTTTAGGTGATGTATGAAGAAGCTAGTCAAGTAGCTAACGATGCAGTGAGCAGTATTCGAACGGTTGCATCGTTTTGTGCAGAGGGGAAAGTGATGGATTTATATCAAAAGAAATGCGACGGACCGAAAAAGCACGGTGTCCGGTTAGGTCTCGTGTCCGGTTCGGGTTACGGTTTCTCATTCTTAGCTCTTTACTGCATCAATGCGTTCTGTTTCTACATCGGTTCGGTTTTGATTCAGCACGGTAAAGCCACATTTGGAGAAGTATTCAAGGTAAATGTTGTTTGATTAAGATCCGGTTTATTCCGGTTTAGGTTATTGATTTGTGTTTAATTGTTTCATATATAGGTGTTCTTTGCTTTAACGATTACAGCGATTGGAGTATCGCAAACGAGTGCAATGGCACCTGATTCAAACAAAGCTAAGGATTCAGCAGCTTCGATTTTCGATATTCTTGATAGTAAACCGGAAATTGATTCGAGTTCTGATGAAGGAACAATGTTGCAAAACGTTCACGGCGATATTGAATTTGATCACGTCACTTTCCGGTATCCGAGTAGACCGGACGTTCAAATTTTCCGGGACTTATGCTTAACGATCCCTTCCGGCAAGGTAAAAACAGAGCAAAACAGAGTAAAACAGAGTAAAACAGAGGATTTTACTAAACCGGTTTAATTAGTTTTTTTTGTTTTGTTTTGCAGACTGTAGCACTTGTTGGAGAAAGTGGAAGTGGGAAATCGACGGTGATAAGTATGCTTGAGAGATTTTACAATCCAGATTCGGGTCGAATTTTGATCGATAAAGTCGAAATTCAAACGTTTAAATTGAGTTGGTTAAGGCAACAAATGGGTTTGGTTAGTCAAGAACCGGTTTTATTCAACGAAACGATAAAATCAAACATAGCTTATGGTAAAACTGCAGCAACAGAGGAAGAGATTATAACCGCAGCAAAAGCTGCAAACGCTCATAATTTTATAAGTGCGTTACCTGAAGGATACGAAACGTCAGTTGGAGAACGCGGCGTTCAATTATCAGGCGGTCAAAAGCAAAGAATCGCGATTGCACGCGCGATTTTAAAAGATCCGAAGATTTTATTACTTGATGAAGCGACTAGTGCTTTAGATGCTGAATCTGAACGTGTGGTTCAAGATGCACTTGATCAAGTGATGGTTAATCGGACGACTGTTGTTGTAGCTCATCGATTAACGACGATTAAAAACGCAGACGTGATCGCGGTTGTTAAAAACGGCGTTATTGCTGAGAAAGGAAGACATGAAACGCTAATGAAGATTTCAAGTGGAGCTTATGCTTCTCTTGTTGCTTTACATATGAGTGCTAATTGAGACATAGATATTGTTTTGTATTCAATAAATACAAAAAAAAAGATTCTTTTTTTATAGGAAATACCATTTTTGATGAACAGAGAAGTATTTTTTGAAAAATAAACAGAGCAGAACAGAGTTTTTTGAGACATAACTTAAGAAAAATGACAACTTTCAGTAAACTTCAGCAGCAAAGTTACTTGTGGGAAGTCTTTGTCGTTTTTCGATATAAGCTAAAGGAAACCAACCAGCTTTGCCTTTGCATTCTCCTTCAGCCCAACCGGTTTGATTCACCTGAGAGTAAACCAAAGATAGCATAAAGATTATAGCTTTTAATTTATGGGTAAATGGTAAAATAGAACCTCAATTTTGTAGATTTGGTAAAAAAAAACCCCAATTTTAGAAATAGTTTTTTAAAATTTGAATTTTGATAACCGGGTTTTTTTAAATCTACTGGATTTTTAGATTAAAACTAAAGTTTGAATATAAAGTTAAACCGTAATTTCAAAATTTAACCAAAAAAAATATAATATAAACTTGGATTAATCATTAATTATATTATAATTTCATGTTTAAACTTGAGATTTTGGTTTAAAACCTGGTTATTAAGGTTAGGTTTTAAAACCCCTGTTATCTAAGTTTAGGGTCTAAAATACCGTTTTTAAAGTTTGGGGGTTTTCCACCAAATCAGCAAAATTCAGGTCAATTTTACCATTTTTCATTATGTTATTACGAAAGTTCAGTTCTTTGAGTTCAGTTTTGAAGTTACCTTACGGACTACGACGTAATCTCCTTTGTTTAAGTCTAGTTCTTTCTCAGAAGCAGCAGTAAATGGATGTATTACCTGTCGAAAACAGAAGCATATAAGTGTATGTGATTGTTTTTAATGTGATGAATCTTGAATAAGAACTTACTTCAGCTAGAAAATATGATGTTTTCTCTGAGTTGTTCTCTGTTGGTATCGCTGGGGGAGCAGATTCTTTGTGTTGTTTCTCAGTTACCATCTAAGAAACTTTAAAAAGTTAGTTTTTGATGAGATTGAGATTCTTTAAAAAGTGTAGAAAGTTACTAACCTCAGCTTCAATGTCACTGAGAATAGCAGCGATTCTTAGGTGATAATTCTTCTCTCCTTCGACCTTAAAACATGTTTTAGAGTGATTAATATTGTAATTAGGACATGAAATTTGATGTTTATGTACTTACCATAGCCACAAATCTCTGGAAAGTTAATCTATGTTGCTGTGATTCAACAGCAGCTAAAGCAGCAGTAGCTTCTTTACCAAGAACAGCCATGTTTGCTTTAAGCTCTTGCATTTTAGCTTCTGCTAATTGAAGTTTTGCAACGTTTTCTGGAATTGGAGCTTCTTTTACACGCACTTGTCGTCTCGTCACTTCTGTTGCCTGTTTGCTTTTTCAATTTCAAGTTACATATACACAAAACACACAGAACTTGTTACACAAAGAAACTGAGATTTGGAAAGATTACATGTGTTTCTGCTTCTTGTCTCATGCGGCTGTAACGTTGAGCAAGATGACGAGCATCTTCAAGAGGTGAACCCATCACCATAGCTCTAAGTGGATCCAAAACCTTATCGAAAAAATTTCCTCTTTGTTATCTTCTAGATCAAAACAATATACTCAGAAGTTGTTAATGTAAAGGCAAACCTGTGAAGCTAATAGCTTGTTGAAGTCTTCTTGTTCTTTCTCTACATGTTTCCTAGCATCACCGTATATAGCTGCAGCCTTGGCAAGGATATTTTCTTCGATGTTTTGACTGTTTTCGGTCCCATATCTGCAACAATCTTCAGACAACTTGGTTCCTGGCAGTTTAAGAATCATAAAAACCCCACAAAATGTGTCATAATTGATCATATAAACCCCACAGAATGTGTATATAAGTAAGAAACCTGCTTCGATGTGTCTAAGTCCAATGGCGGTAAATGCCTCTCCTGCTTTAATGATGTCTTTTTGAAACTCCTGAAAGTAACAAGAACGTTTGATGAATCATTCTTAACAGATTCTTACAACAAAATTGAGTCATTTTGTAAGAAACATGAAAGATTTTAGATTTAGAGTGTAACCTTTGCAGAACGAGTAGAACGGTAAAGTTTCTCTAATTGTTGATGTCTTTGCAGTTCTAGCTCATCAATCACCATAACATCTGAGCTCTCATAGCCAGAACCACTAAATTGCTTTATCACAGCCTACATTCAAAATCACCAAGATCAGAAGTTTTTAAGCAGAGTTACTACTGAAAAACCCATCAAAAGTTTCTAAATTTCTCAGATTTCAATACCCATTACTCGATATTAAAGACCCCAAAATGGAATTTGTTAACAAGAGAATCCCTCTAAATATTCCATTACACAGAAATAGCTTGAAACGGTAAGAACAATGGAGAAAAAAGTAAATGGATTAGTAAAAAATTACCAGCTGCTGCTTCGCCATTTGATCTCTGAGCTTACTCGCTTGTCTTCTAAACGCATCCATTGTAATTTCTTCCTTTTTCTCTCTCTTGATTTACCCAAATTGATTCAGAGCACAAAAGACACAAGCTTTAGGGTTTTGAAAAAGGAATAAGCTTAAATCTCAGTTTTAACGAACCAGTCACAGATCGGATCTGATCTAAAGACGAAAATGAAGTATGTTCTTCTTCGCTCCAATTTCACAAGTTTGGAAGTAACGTCACTAATCTCTCTGATCTTCAGAGAAATTCACTTCGAGGCAAAGCACACAACATGGAGCTGAGCTCGGGTCGGGTCGGGTCGG
>KE153012.1:327086-353353 GCA_000411095.1 Aethionema arabicum
TTTGCGATTGGAATATAAAGTAGAGATGCCAAACGAGGCGTTACGTAGGACCTTTACGTGACATAGAAAGCAATTAATTATTAATTAATTAAATATAAATCCCTTCACTCACATGAAATAACATCTTTAATAATCAAATACTTTATTCATTTATATATATATATAAAGTGAAAGATAAAATAATTAATGTCTAGATTTCAACGAATTACCTGACATAGCCATCTCACATCCACTTGTCTTATGTACTCAAATTTTTAAATATATTAATACATTAGTGTAAAAATTAATTTCTTATTTATACTTTAATATAAATATATAGTTAGCTACAATATTTTTGTTTGTTAGCCGACATAGCATAAACTCAAAATAAAAGACAGTGACACTAATTAATTTTTTTATTGCATTCACTAAATTCAATGATTTTGCTGTTCATCAATTAGATTTTTCTTTTGTCAACCACTTATATTTTTTTATTAATATTACCAAATATATGTCACGAAATTATCATGACACTTGAAAAAAAAAAGACACTTGATTCATGTATTTATATATTTATCAAAAATTAAAAATTTATCTACAAAAAAAATAAATTTTAACGCGGAAATATTTTTTAAGATTTCAATATTTTTTAATACTATTAACGAAATAAAACGCGGAAATAACACATATGAATTTATAGCATATTAATTATAAATTAATTAATTTAAACGTATAAACCTATTCACACTGTATAAAATACCCAAAGAAGTTCCCACTTCACACCATTTGATTTTCAAACTTTACATTTATCAAAGAAGCCATTTTTTTTTACAGAGAGAGAGTAAGAAGCAGCAGCCAACAACCCAAGATCCGCCATAGCTGTACAGATCCCTACAAACCCAAAAAGGGTATAGATTTAGTTTTAGAGAAGATCTAATCATGCCGCCAGGTGCTAAGAAAAGAAGAGCTGCTAAGAAAAAGCAGGAACAAGCTTCATCTAATCAAATCAATTTCACCACCAAACCTAACAACAATGGTGAAATACTCTTCTCAAACAGCTCATAATTTCACTACTTTATTTTACTTTTTTAATATATTTTTGCCTCTCTGTATCTCAATTATTCAATCGCACGTTTAGGTTTAGGCTTTTCGCTGTTCTCTGGTTGGAGACTGTACTTGTTTTGTTTTATATAAATCTCCGGATTTCGAATCTGTGTTCGTTTATTATAGATTCTTCTAGTTTTGATTTTGATTACTGTGCTCATCGATCCAAACAAATGGGTATCTATTGCTTCTTTTTCCCCTCGATTTGGTTTTTAGGGTTTAATTTGGGGATTTGAAGCTGTTTATCTTTGATTCTCTTGTTGATTTTTGGCATGTTTTAACTTTGTTTTTTGTTGATCTTTGTTTTTTTCTTGATACTTGAAGAGAGTCAATGATAAGTCGCACACTTATTAGTGATTTTGTTGCTGTTTCTATTCTTGAAATTGATTGGATTTTGTGAACTGTTGTTTTGTTAGATTCTCTAAGCTCACAGGAGAATCTCAAGAATCTAGGATCTGGTGAAGATGATTCCATTAGAATTGAAAAGGAAGCAGATCTAGATCTTGATGAGCGTATAGAGATCACTGATTCAAGTCATGATCATGACAAGAGCTCTTCAAGCAGTAGCCATAGCAGTAGCAGCAGCAGTAGTAGCTCAGATGATGAATCCAAGGAAGTCAAGAAGAGTAATGATATAGAAACTGTTGATTCCGCTACTGAAGTTACTGTTGTGAGTTCTGTGATAAACCAGCCCGTTCCAATTCTTGAAGATGCTCCATTTATTGGTTCTACTGCTAATATGATTGTAGAGGATACTGGTTTGATTAATTCAACTATACTTGCTGAAATTAAATCTGAAGAACTTACTAATATCTCATCTGTTTATACTAATGGAACTGATGAGAAATCTGTGGTTAACTCAAATGAAAAGCCTGCGAAAGACGATTCTCTTGTATGTGATGAGATTCTGCAGGCGTCTTCAGGTCCAAGTGACTCTAAAGTTAAAGAACCAGAAGCAAATGGTGTTCCAGAAGAAGGCAAAGAGGTCTTTTATTGGCTAAACCCATTTCATTTATATTCTATGTTACTTTAGTTAACTAGAAATGTTAGGAAACTAAACTGTGTTTGCTTATATAGGATTCTGTTGGAGCAACGCATGGAGTTGCACGAAGAACTTCATTGTTTAGTTGCTGTGGCTTGTTTGATGTGATCACAGGTTCCAAGTAGATAAGCTCTGGTAAGTTCATCTCTGATTGATAACATCTCTTTCAGTTTCTGCATCATGTTTCTATCAAGTAAGCTGCAAGTAGCAGCAAAATTAGCCTAAATCATGTACTGCTGTTGTAATAATCACCTGTCTTCATCTTGTGTTGATGAGCTTATAGACACTTTTCTTCTATCCAATTGCAGAAACAGCAACTGTATGCAAAGATTCTTCTACGTTTGATTACAGTTGCAGAAGTGTTATCATAACAAAGGATTCTTCTACGTTTTCCAGCTAATCTGTATGCAAAGATTTAGTGATATATGATGAATGTTTGAGAACACAAAACACACCTTTTGTAATGAAAGAGTACTCAGTTTCCAGTAGTCTTCAAAGTAGACATGTCTAGAGTTTCCTGCTCTTTATAAGTCTTTACAGATTCCGTATCAGTTATTGTATTAGTTCTCAGGTTTTGAGACTTTGACACTCTTTTTGGCGAGCTTATATATGATTTCTGTATAATTACATTACAACTCATCTTTCACTTATGTCTTTAGTCGGCATTAAGGCAAGATTCTACACAACACAAGCCCAAGAACACATAACAGAGTTCTTGTCTCTAATACTGTAAAGCCTCTGGTTAAAACAGAGACTTCCATATCTCAATCTCACTTGAAACTTATCAATCCAGTACACTGAAATCTCCTAAAATGTTAATATTTTCTAGGCTAAACTCTCATAAATCTCCAATTAGAGGTATGCAGCAACATAAACTACAACAATTCAAGACAAAAGATTCAATTTTTAAGAGGTTCTTCAAGTGGGTGTAACCCAAAGAGATCATGTTTGTAAAACATTTGGTCAATTTCAAACACACAAAAAAAGGGTAACACAAAACTGTCTTGTAACTAAAGGAAATGCAACAAAACAGAAGATAAATACTAGATTTCAAGTTTCGTTTACTCGTCTTCTTGGCTACGGAGCCTAGCAAGACTGTTGGTGACAACAATATCTAGCTGAGAAGCTCTTTCCACAATAGCCTTTCTCTTCTTTGTAGACACATTGTGTGCAATCTCAGCACAGTAAGTTCTGTTGTGCATCATCAATAACTCAAGCTCACTGGTGTTGTGAACAACAAACTTCTTGAATCCATTAGGAAGATAGTGACGTGTCTTCTTGTCTGATCCGTAACCTACATTGGGCATCAATGTAACTCCCTTGAACTTTCTTCGGACACGGGAATCAATACCCTTTGGCCTCCTCCAGCTTTCCTGAAGTGTAAAAAACCACAAAGTGTTCATCAGCAACAAAGAATGATAACCACAAAAGACATGAAGAACGTTAGGGAATTAACAGAATTCATAACAAATCAGCAAAATCACATCGAAATAGCTCAGGTTTTCAACTTATACAACATCATAAGAGGTAGAATCATACACTATCAGTATTAGAAACCCTAAAAACTAGAGCCAATGTATATTGTTGACGGTTTGAAAAGAGTCCAGACACGAAGAACGTTAGGCATGAATAACAGAATTCATAACAAATCAGTAAAATCACATCGAAATAGCTCAGGTTTTTCGACTTATACAACATCATAAGAGGTAGAATCATACACTATCAGTATTAGAAACCCTAAAAACTAGAACCAATGTATAGTGTTGATGATTTGAAAAGAGTCTAGATATGAAGAACGTTAGGCATGAATAACAGAATTCATAACAAATCAGTAAAATTACATCGAAATAACTCAGATTTTTCAACTTATACAACATCATAAGAGGTAGAATCACTCACAAACAGTATTAGAAACCCTAAAAGCTACAGTATTGATGATTTGAAAAGGGTAGAATCAGATACTTGTGTCAATCACCATCTTCACATCCTAAAGATGCAAGTTAAGACTGGGGCGACAAAAACTTATCATCATATCCTCAGTTTCTTAGTCGAAAATCTCGAGAGAAACTGCAGAGATTGATCTTCTAAAATCAGAGACAGATTTTGGTAAAATTGTAAATGTTTACCTTGACAGTTATTCTACGGTCACTCTGAGGCCTGATGAACTTGGCAGACCTCTTCTTGATGACCTTCTTCGTTTGCAATGGAACCGCCATTTCTGCTTCTCTGCAAAGATCTCAAAGCGGACTCTGCTAACTAAACCTAGAAAATGTATTATATAAGCAGAGTTTAGGGTTTTCGTTTTATAAGCCCATAACCCTCTACAATTAAGGCCCAATGAAATAGTTTACTTTAGTGGGCCTTTTCAAGCCGTATAAGCAATTTTAACAAATACTTTATTTAGATAGAAAATCTAATTAATTTAAAAATGTTTTTATATAATGTATAAACCATAAGAAAAAGTATATGTTTAAATATTTAAAAATGTTTTTCAAGCCGTCAATTACCTTAAAATAGTTTAAATATTTATCAAACCATTTTTAAATATATTTGTTTATATAATTCTTAGTTTCTAGTAATATATCTTGTAATCTAAAATCAATAATAAAACAAAAAAAAATTCCCATATATGAAAAATAAATTTAAAAAAAATTAAGATTAAGATTCCTCTTATTGGTGATAAGTAATAACAAAACGTTGTTTTTTTTTATTTATTTTTGATACAATTGCTTACAAACATCATCAAATTCCATAATCCTTAACTCAAAATTTCTTCTGTGACTTAGTCTCTACTCCTCTGGTCTCATCACTTGTCTTTGTCCTGAGTTGAAGATCCACATGAAAGAAACAACAATCATCTTCTCGGACATAACTCACAGAACCCTTCATCTGTTCCAGAAGTTTCCGAGAAAGCTTAAGTCCTAACCCATCAGGAGTAACCCATCCATCTTCAATCCCAAACATATCATTCACAATCTCCAAAGGAAGACCTTTCCCTGGATGTATAATCCTATCACAAACACACACAACATCATAAATCTAACTCAAAAACTAACCACTTTTGTTTCATCAAGATTCTTGCTTGTACTGTACAGTAACCTTACCTGAACTGCAAATGGATGCAACAATCATCAAGATTCTTGCTTCCTGAGATTTTGATTCCAATCCAACTATTTGGAAACGGTGAATGATTCACTATGTTTCGTAGAAGATCAGCGAGAATAAGCTGTAATCTTACTCCATCACCAAACAAAGATAAGTTTTTGATCTCTTCAGGGATCTCAAGTTTAAGCTGTGAATGTCTTTCTCTTAACATGATCATAACTTGACTTATGATGGCGTCTAAGATGCTTCCAAGGTGAAATTCCTCTGTTTTGAGCTCTGATTTGCTGATAAAACATGAAGAAAACATCAGATTTTCGATGTAAATGAAGAGTTTTTTGTTTGAAGTTAGAGTTTTCTTACCCTTCTTCAATGCTTTTTAAGTCCATGCCATCGATTATTGTTGTGATCTGCTTTTCACAAGCGTCACTTGTCTTCAAGAACTGTCTTTGACTCTCTGAAATCTCTGAAGATTCAAGAAGCTTATGTGCAAATCGGATTCCATTTAATGGATTCTTGATTTCTTGCCGTATATAAGTTAACTCGTTGAGACTTCGAGTACTTATACATGATTCTTTCTTGATAATCTGCAAGAAAAAGAAACATCCAACAACTTTGCCTTCAGAATTTGTGCTTTTGTTTGCAGTTAAAGATGATTCTATGTAGTTTCCTTCTCTGTTAAAGAATCCAAACAGTGAAGATTCTGAAATTTGACCAGAGATTCCTTGGTATAACGAAATCAAGAACTTTGTAAGTGAATCTTGGCATTTCACTTTACAAAGAACTCCAAATACTTCACCAGGAAGCATTTTTCCGATAACTTCATGTTTTGACCAGCCTGTAAGCTTTTCCATGGCTGCATTCCATTCTGAACAGCAAGCGTTTTGATCTGAGGCAAAGATTGGTGGAATTAATGGATTTAAGCTTTGAACAATGGTTTTGTAATCTCCTTGTAATCTGATGAATCTGTCTGTTATAGCTTTTTCACCAGTTATGTCTTGACCAACGAAACAAACACCGATGATTTTGCCTGCAGAGTCCCGGCTCGTGCAGGCATTGACAATAACACACACAGCAGCAGCAGCACCAGAAGAAGAATCTAGATTATTGCTTTGACCAAACTTTCTCAGTTTTAGCATTACGTTCTTCTCTTCTTCACCTGAGAAACACAAAGATTCAAGTTTAGCAATGGAGAAAAAGTGTGAATTTGAACAGAAAGAATCTTCCATTAATCACCTTGTAGAGCTTTGGACAAAAGACTTTCGAGATCTGCGCGTGATTCTCCTTGAACTATGTCATTGATAAGAGATTTCCCCATGGCTTCACTAGCTTGTAATCCTGTAATTTCAGCTATTTTCTTGTTCCAGCCATTAATACAACCTAAAGAATCAACTCCAAAGATAGGAGCAGTTGCAGTTTCTATCATCCTAACCATTTCACACACGAAAGACGTAAGCTCATTAGCATCTTTCGCCATAACATTACTCGAAACCGCCTTTGAGCTTGTCTCCTGCATATTATGAAACGATTCTCTCATTATCAACTGCAATGAATGAATAGCATTGATTTCAGACACTTCCCATGGCAAACTTCTACATTTCACAACTTCAAGAAACGCTTTAAATGATGATCTTGGATGCATTCTTTCATCATCATCTTTATCTTTTGGATGATGTTTAGCTCCTCCCCATTTTATTGCACTTGCAGTATTAGATCTAAACCAAATCAAGAAATCTTTCGACGAAATCCCCGCTGCAGCAATCCCGCAAACCGCATCACCAAATAAACTAGCATCTGGATATCCTGCATCCACCAAACTATCTGTGGTCAAGCCTGTCGAATCGCCATGATTCTCAATCAGCCATTTCACTAAGTCTTTAACTTGTGACTCATTTGGTGTAACACCAACTAACCAGCATCTTCCATTGTAGTACAACGCAGCACCGTCACATTTAACAAGATCCATAATCCCTGGAGATTGTGTCACAATTGCAGAAACAGTATCACGAAGAAGCATATCGCATAACAAAGTTTGCGTTCGCATCGCCTTTTTCTCAGCTAATTGTGAAGTTAACTGTAACTCCATATGAAGCTGTAATCCAAAAGCTTGCATCAGAAACTCGCAAGCGTACCGGAGTGGGAACGATACATATCTTGGAGAACAATGATGACCAACTACTAAACCCCAAAGCTTACTTGAATCCTTAGTTTTGATCACAATTGCAAGTACAAGAGAAGCAATTGACCCCATATTCGCCATATACTGCGTGTGGCAAGCATGAGGAGATCGAAGCGTCGAATTTACTAAACAAAGTGGTCTCTTGAGTTCATCACTTTGGATAACTTTAACCGGTGTTGCATTACAGTCACAGATCATTCGAACACGGTTTTGTTTGAATAAGAATCTAGCTGCTTGAGGAATGTCTGTTGCAGGGTAATGTAAACCCAAATAGGGTTCCAAATCAGATCTTCTAATCTCTGAAACAACTTCTCCATGATCATCTTCATGAAATTGATAAACCATTACACGATCATAACCAGTAAGTTTCTGAACATCTTCCACAACAGTATCACATAAAGCACCTATATCTCCTCCAGGAAGTGATTGTAACCTGGAAATAGCCCTAACAGCAAGTTTCTGAGACTGGACTGCACCAGCAAGCGTCATAGCTGGATCACCTGATCTAGTAGGCTCTAAATCAATCACTAGGCCAGCATCAATTCTATGAAGTATAGCATAAAATGGCTTCTGGGTTGTCTTGGAATGAACCAAAACCGGGTTAAGCAACGAAATCTCAGTAAACGAAGAAGCTTTAGCTAATGAATCACTTGAAGAAGGTGTAAAAAACGTTCTTGCATCAATTCCAATCAAACCCTTACCTTCGAATCCATTACAATGAGAGCTCGAAGCAACACACAAACCAAGCAATTCAATACAATTCTCACTATACCCAACTACACAAAAGCTAGACTCTTCAACAGCAAGCAAACACCCAAAAGGTTGAACGAAACCACCCCTTTGGATATTACCTAAATAAGCAGTGATATGGTCATCAGTAACACCAATCGGCTGCGAAATCATCGATTTCGAGTAGTTAAAAGACTTGCCCGTGTAAATTGACTGATCAAAATCAGCAAAAAGACCAGCATCAGCTGAATACTGAGCAGTATTCGATTTAGGTTTAGAATCAGTAAGAGGTTTCATGTTACTAGCAGATGAAGAAGAGGTTTCGAAACCCATAGTGAGCAACGAGTGTGAAAATTGATGAGAAATTGATGATGACGATGATGATTCTGTATCATTTGTAAGATAAAAATCAGAGCTTCTTCGGGATTCGTATTCTCTCTTGGATTCGTAACTCGTTTGATTCTCATCGTTCAAAATTCAATACCTTTTTCTCTTCTTCTATTCTCTCCCACACGTACAGATTGTCAGCACCACCGATTTTTTTTTTTTTTAATATTTTTTTTAATATTTTTTTGAATTTAATTATTGTTATTATTCTATTAAATAAATCATATTTAAATTTAAGTTAAATTGGAGGGAAAGATCAAATTATATGTAATTAGATTTAATTAAGTATAGTTGAATTCCGGTTAAATTTCATTAGTTCGTTACGGCCCATTAATCAAAACTGGGCCCACAACCGAATTAATAAAACCGGTATAATTCAAACCGGACCAATACTATAACCAAAATTAAAACCGGTTATTGACCTGATGAATAACCTAAGAAGACAATCTTTCTCCATTAACAATACAATCCAGAGCTCGAAACCCTAAAAAATCACATCAATGGAGTAATGAGAATACACAAGATTCAGATCTGTTTGATAGAAACCAAAGATCTGACCAAAATCCTTACTTGAAACAAGTTTTCAATGTTGAAAAATTACATATAAAACAAGTTTCTTTAGATAGAAATCTGAGACAAAAAACCTAAAAAATCACATCAATGGAGTAATGAGAATACACAAGATTCAGATTTGTTTGATAGAAACCAAAAAATTGATCAAATCCATACTTTAAACAAGTTTTCAGTGTAAACATTACATATAAAAGAAGATTCTTTAGACAAAAATCTGAGACTTGTTCCTTAAAGCTTACCATATAGTAATGATTTGTTGACTGATCTGCACATAAACAACTATGCAAAAGCATGAAACTCAGAACCCAAAATTGATTTCCATTAGAAAACAACTCATTTATACAAATCTCAGAATCCCAATTTCACCAAACTGTACAATTAGAACACACCAGATAAAGATTCCTATGAACTATTATTGAGGTTAAAGCAAGAAAAAGCTTACTTATGGCGGAATCAGAACCTTATTTTCTATGGTTACCTAAGTAACTAAAGCTAATATATGAGTAAAAATTAGTATAAAAGAGAATCTAGAAGCTGCAAGCTGCACTTAGAAGCCAAAAAGAAAAGAGTATTTCTTATTGCTCGTAACCGAATTTGTTAGCAATGATAGGTCGAACATCATCTGCATCAGCTAATGTCTCTAACAAAGGAAGTAATGAAATCAAACCATCATCATTTGGATCATCATACCAACTTGTAATTGGAATTCCATTGTTTATTTGCAATCTATACACCTGAAAACAACCAATCAAAACAAAGATATTCATCAATTTCCATCTAAAACTCAAGAAATCTATGAATGTTTTTGAGTTTCTGAAGAACTAACCTGTGGACAGTTATCAACAATGGCTACTTTAGCCAAATCAAGACCCAAAACAGTTAAATCTTTGGTGTAAATCCCATCTGAAAGAATACAGGAATCACGGTAAAACCGTTCCGATATGAACTTCCCTTCTGGATCCAATATATCTAGAAGCTGAGATGCGTAGATGCTTTGGCTAGCTGTGAAGATAACAACATGGAATAATTCAACCACTCGTTCCAAGAAATGGTGAAGGTGTGGCCTTTGCTTCACATAAACAGTGTTCTCTTGCATATTGAAGAACACTCTGAAAGTAAAGTCTGTGCCTTCGCTAGCTTCTAGCGTCGAATGGACCAAAGTTTCTGCAAATGATATCAACCAATTAGTAAGAATTACTGAGAAAAGATTCATCCAAACAGGGATCAGATCAGATCAGATCATACCGTCCAAATCAAGAACAAGAGTTACAGCCTTTCTTTTTCTGCGCATATCGGGACAATAACTGGATACAACATCTGATAATTCCGGTTGATTTCTGATAAAAAGTTGTGGATCAAACTCTTCAGTTTGTTCAGATTCAGTTTCCAAGTTGTGTGATCTTGACCAATTGAATGATAAGTCATGGTTATAACCACTAGTGATACTTTCCTCGTCTGATTTAACCTCATTGCTGCTAGCTGATCCATCTTCTAGGTACGGTAGTACCATGTACTGCTCCGGGAAGATGTAACAAGGCAAAGGACTTAACTCGGCGAATCCATTAACACCATTTTCAGTAAATGGTAAGCTTGCAATCAACACATCAGATATAAGGAAATCAGAAAGGTTGCAAGATTGATTATCCAAAGTAATCTTGTTGCTGCTTGCATCAGCTCCCCACCACCAGTGTACTCCATTTCCTGCGAAAAAACAATAAGGAAATAACATAGTTAGATTACTCTATATTTAATCGAAAACAGCTTAAATCAATAAGGGAGTACCTTGATCGATTTCAGTTTCGGCATATAGTTCATCATCTAGAACTGGCGAAAATATTGAATCCATGTTTGACACATAATTTGAACCACTTTCCTGCACATTTGTCCACCAGAAACATAATTTTTCTCATTACATTTAGGGAAAATGGTAAAATAGACTCTGAACTTTGCTGATTTGGTGTAAAACCCTCAACTTTAAACCATAATTTCAAAATTCAATAAAAAATACAATCCAAATTTGAATTAATTACACTATAATTTCAAGTTTAAAGTAGAGATTTCGGTTTAAAAACTTAGTTATTAAGGTTTCGGGTTTAAAAACTCCGGTTATCAAAATTCAGGGTCTAAAAAACCGTCTTTAAAGTTGGGGGATTAAGAACATATACATGATTGTGTACACAGTAAGAACATGCTCAAACTAGCATCTTTAATCAAATCCCTACCGTTTTTTCAAGAGATATAGAATCATCAAAGGGAGATGCAGATTCCTGAGATTGAGAACTATCTTCAACAAGTAGATCCTTCGGTTCATTGGTTTCAACATCCCGAGTAGAAGTATCCAAACCTGAAGACAACATCATAAGTAAAAACATCAAATCTTACTCAATCCAAACATACATAAACAAAAGAGAGTACACAATTTGAGAAAGAAGCCTTACATGTATGTTGTTGATCATTTTCATTACATGTATGAGTAGCAGTAGCTAAGTGTTCCATTCTACCGAAAATGTTGGGATCAGGGGATGAATTTTTCGAAATCGAATTTGGTTTCTTACAAACACCAAGAACAACCCTCTTTTCTCTTAACGAATCCTTGCTTATCTTGCTTTTCATTGTCAAATATGGCATTGATACTGTCTCTAGAACTCTAGCAACCTCGGATAAAGTACATGAGATGTGAAGAACCCGTCTAGAGATCGAGCCAGCAGCAGATGCTACAAAATAGAATCGATTACAGTTAGCTAATTAGAGACATAAGAACAGCAAAAGCAAGAATAAGACAATCATACACAACAGTTTCTGAACCAATCAGAAACCTAAACTAAGATTCAATTCAAAGAAGAAACATATGAAATTGAGGAAATTGAAACAAAATTGAGTAGATTAACCGACAGATTAGACTAATAAAAGCTCAAAATTCAGCAGAAATAGTTCAGAATAACCTCGAAAAATGGAAATTCATATTGAAATTTGCCCCATTTTTCATACTACAGACGAGATTTAAGCAGATCGTGAAGTACACCATAGAAGCAAAACTGAACTTCGATTTTTCACACTAAAATCGGGAAACCCTAAGACAGGAATCAAATAGGCGCATATTACGGAATCAAAATCAAAATTCAAATCCAACATAGATAGAGCTTACCATGAAGCAAATTAAGCTACAAATTTCGAAGTTCAAACTCTTCTCTAGCACAATTCAACCGAAAAAATCAAATCAAATTTGCAAAGAAACGCAAGATCAAGCTAAATCAAAGTAAAATGAAGAACTCAAACACCCAGAACAATTATTCAGAAAACATAGCTAAATATTGTAGATTTTCGAGGATATTCAATAACCCACGCCCAAAATATTCAAAATCAGATTTTAAAAACCCCACAAGCACCGAAAAAAAGCAATCGAAAGTCAAACATCATACAATAGAAACAAAAAAAACCAGTAAAAGCTAAATTAAAACAAAAATTTTACAGAAAAGAAAACGATCAAGCCGCAGAAAAAGAAAGAAGACGACGAAGACCGACCTGAGGAAGCAGAAGAGTTGATTAATTTTTGTTCTCTTCTCTCTTCTCTTCTCTCTGGGTTTCTCACAAAACACAGAAAGAGAGAGAGAAAAAGCTCAAAACTTTCCTTTTTTTTGTTATTGGATGAAAAGGACGGCTACGATCAACTCCTTTGGTGGGCGGTTCTTAACCAATCATCTCCCGCCACGTATAAAGTTTTAACCAGATCTCATAACTTGACACGTGTCTTACTTTTTTTTAAAATATATTTAATGGGCCTAACCTAACAAAAGCCCAATTACATGTGTAACTTTCAAGTAGGCTCACAACGAACGTCCTTATCCAATATTCTCATTATTCAATCATTTTTTATAAAGTTTATTTTAGATCGAATCTTTAAATTTTTTAAATTACATTAATTTTTT
Organism: Aethionema arabicum; assembly: GCA_000411095.1. Classification (NCBI taxonomy): domain Eukaryota; kingdom Viridiplantae; phylum Streptophyta; class Magnoliopsida; order Brassicales; family Brassicaceae; genus Aethionema; species Aethionema arabicum. The sequence continues at coordinate 340,108 of KE153012.1, forward strand.
TTATTTTATGAAAGACTTTTACCAAATCTCACACGACAACAAAATTAATATTTCTAAATTCTAAATATGTGCTAACGTTTTCATCTTTATCCATAACATTTATTGTCTAGGTTCAATTAAGCGAATATATTAACAATTAAATAAAAAAATTTAATACTAATATTTATAAATTTCAGTAATTAACACGTTATAATTTCAGTCTATTTATTATCACATACTAATAATAATAATCTTCAAAAGTTTTGGAAATAAATGATTTAATACGAGTTAAGAAAAAAAAGGAATTAATACACAAAAAAAATGGTTATTACAAAAGGAATTAATACGAGTTAAGAAAAAAGGAATTAATACACACAAAAAAATGGTTATTTACTTATTTCAAAACCTAAAAAATAAACAGTTTTTTAATTATTTAGTTTCCAAATTTTGAATTATTTTCTCTAATATTTATTTATTTCCCCCAAAAGAGCAAAAGCTAAAAGAGGGTTTTTTAATCGATACTCCAAAGCCAAGAATCACAAGAACAAAAGAGAGGAGAAGAAAACCCTATTTATTTTTTTTCGCTCTATTGCGTGCAGAATCGCTAGTGTGGGAGCTTTGAGAGGGAATCGCGAGTCTGAATAAGTTTAATTTCAGATCTGAATCGGGTTTTTAAGTAATCCGGTAAAGGTTAAAGTAATGGGTGGAAGAGGCGGCGGCGGTGGAGCCAATGTAAACGCTGGCGTTCCGGCGTCTTCACGAAAAGTGGTTCAGAGTTTAAAGGAGATCGTGAACTGTTCTGACTTAGAGATCTATGCGATGCTTGTTGAGTGCGATATGGATCCTGATGAAGCTGTTAATCGTCTCCTTTCTCAAGGTTTTTTTTCGATTATTGAGTTTCTTCGTTGATAGCTTCAGTTTTTAGAGCAATGATTTGTTTGCTTTGAGGTTAATTTTTGTAGCTTCTGGTGATTTTTTTTCTGTGGACTCGTTTATTTAGGGTTAAGTAGCTATAACTTGTTAAGAAATCTCAAAACCCTTTTTTTTATCATACTTCTTTAAAAAAGTAATGTTTCTTGATGTGGTTGAGTCGCTATTGTTTATCTGTTTCTGGAAAAAGCATAACTTAGAAATCAATTTTTCTCTTATGTCTTTGTTTAGGGTTTAACAAGAATGTTTTGTTTGCTGAAGCAGACATGATTGTGTTTTCAGTTTCTTCATAGTTAACTTCCTATATTGCTATGTTGTTAACTTTGCAGATACTTTTCATGAGGTTAAGAGCAAACGAGACAAGAAGAAAGAGGTTCGTGGATTAGAAACAGTAACACTAGCTATGCTTTGTCAATCTAGTCCAGTTTCAGATGATAGTTTTGCTTGTTTTTCCAGACAAAGGACCCAGCAGACTCCTCCTCCTGGTCACGTAGCATCCCTAATCGTGGAGCTAGAAGCGGCAACGACAATTATTCTGGAAGAGGCGGCGGAAACAAATATAACTCAAATGGTAATGAGATGTAAATAATGTGGTTTTCTTACACTCATTGATTTTGGTTCTGCATCTTAAAAGTGTGCAAAACTTGTTCAGAGACTGGTAATGCTCAAGGTATACCTACAAATAGAAGAGAAAATGGATCGCGTAATCAATGGAGTAACTCTTCTGTAACATCTGGTGTCCTTGGACGCCAACCTCCATTGAACAGGTTCTATTCATGTTCTCTCTTTGTGTTTTATTTTGTTAGTTTCATTATATGTTGTTAAAGGGTCTTTGTATGTGTTTGGTTTGCAGTGATCCGGCTACTGTTGAGGTTAAGAGGGCACCAGTGAGCAGTTCGGGTGATGCAGTTCCATCATCTGTGTTACCATCTTCTGGACATCAATCTTCTTGGGTTAGTACCCCTGGCCAGAGAACAATGGCAGACATTGTTAAAATGGGTAGGCCTATCCATCAGAATATCGCTGTAAGTCGTCGTTCATCAGAGACTCAAAACTCATCGAAAGATAGTGGAAGTAAACTTCCTTTCAAGGAGGAATGGCCTTCAATTGAGAAGCCTGATGCGCCTTATCAACCCTCTATCGTGAATCCATCTGCTGACTCTAAGATATCTGCCGACCAATTTAGTGCGTCTGCTGTTAGAACAGATCAGCATCTGGAGACTGAGAATCTTAAAGCAAAAGACTATCCTGTTGAGTCTCCTGATGCAGACCAGGTCCGGCCTGCTTCAGTATCCAGCAGAAACTTACACGATGACGATTCTAGAGACTCTTCATTAGGTGATGAAAACAACACGAATGCTGAGACTTACCAAACCGAAAGGCATCATTTTGAGCACAATGAAGGTAAGATAACTAGCAGAAACTTGCTCTTGCTCACTTTTTATAGATCTGCTGTAATGTTCCTTTTGCTCTTCCTATGTCAGCCGACGACGCTTCTGCATCTGTAGCCGCGGGATTTCAGAAGCTAGCTATAGAAAATGAAGATCAGGAAGGTTTACTGGAAGAAGAAGAACCTGCAGTTAAAATCCCTGATCACCTGCAAATTCATACCCCGGAATGTATGCACCTGATGTTTGGTAGCTTTGGTGCTGGAGTAGGAGCTGGTCAAGCTACTGGCTTTCAATCAGAATCATTGAATGATAACCTAGAGGAAACACCCGAAGCCGACAATAACTCATCATTCAGACAACCCAACACAAGGTAGACCAATTTCCTCAAGCTTTATGCCTTTTCATATATATATATATCATTTGATAATATCATACATGTTTTAACAGAGAAACTGACTTCTATGGAGAAGAAGAACAACATAGGAATGCTGCTACTCATGAACAGGCGACAGCCTATCAAATCGATTCTAATGCCCGGAATTACCCATCTTCCTCAGATTCTGAAACGGAACAAGTGCAACATGAAATCCATGAGCAGCAACCTCCTCAAGAAGATCAGTACAAGTTTTCATCTGCTGTAGATTATGGATTTGAAAATAGCCAACAGATGAATCCTGCTTTGTCTCCATCAGAAACAGCTCCTCAAATGCAGAATCTCGATAACTTCCCCCACGCCATGGTAAAAATCTCTTAACTTCAAACTAGTTCATCACGCTAATCAAAAGATCACTGAAAAATCTAACTCTCTTTATGTGCAGCAGCAAGCATATACAAGTTCTTTACCCAACACTTTGCTACCATCAGGGATTCAAGATGTAAGAGAAGCTGATCATCAGTACTCGTCTTTCCCCTTTAACCAATCGCTGGCAACAAAATACACCACTACTGTATCTGCGCTTAGTCCTCCTGCAATTTGCATGGCTGAGGTAATTCCTTTTGAGATTTTCTTTTCTGTTGCGTGATATTACTGAAACCTATTGCGAGCTTCTGCTGATGCGTCAGCTTGAACTGTTCAGGCACTAAGAGCTGCGAATCTTTCCACGCCACAAGCAACTCAACAACATGCCATGCCTGGTGCTGCCAATGCAGCTACAGGACAAGCAGCTCTTGCTCAACACCTTGCTTTGAATCCTTACTCTCAACCTGGGCTACCTTTGGGTCACTATGCTAATATGATTAGCTATCCTTTCTTACCACAAAGTTACCCTTACATGCCCTCAGCTTTTCAACAAGCTTTTACTGGTAACAACACTTACCATCAATCTCTAGCAGCTATGCTTCCACAATACAAAACTCAATCAACCACTACTCCCTCTGGCTATGGCTTCGGCGCCTCAAGTAACATCCCAGGAGGCAACTTCCCGTTAAATCCATCTAGTGCTGCAAACTCAACACTTGCTTACGAAGATGTCTTAAGCTCACAGTTCAAAGACACCAATCACTTAGCATCACTTCAGCAACAGGTAAAACTCAAACCTTAACCTTGATCTGTTTCTTCTTCATCAAACGTTAAACTTGGTTTTGTTTTGTCCTTTTGTTTGATTACAGAGCGAAAACTCGCAACAATGGCCTCAAGGACCAAACTCACGTGTGCTCTCAGGTGTTCCAGGAAGCGCATATTACAGCTTTCCAGGTCATCAAACTCAGCAACCTCCTGGTTTCCGACAAGGTCAACTCCAGCAACCAACACAACAACAACAACAACAGCAGCAGCAACAACAACAACAACAACAACATTTTGGTGGACATAACTACCTGAGTCCATACCATTCACAAGCAGGAATGTCACTAGAGCATCACCAACACCACCAGCAACAACAACACCAGCAGCAGCAACAGCAACAAAACGTTAGAGATGCGTCTCTTGGTCAAAGCCATGGATCTAAGCAAACTCATCAACATCTATGGCCAAATAACTACTGATTCAGGGACCCATGAGTGTGATCGAATCATGTGTTATCTTCCTCTTGTCTGGACTCTGTTACGGTCGTGAATGAGCAGCGATGGTACGTAACGGTCAAGAGTGGGATTTGTCGTTGTTTTTGAGGTTGTGAGAGACCTTTTAATGGCTTCTTTGCTAACCTTCCTTGTACTAGTAAAAACCTCTCTTTGTTGCTTCCTTTGTGTTTTTGTTTTTGTTTTTGCTCCTACCATTTACTCTCTTTTTTTTTTAACTCTTTAGTCTTGACTTTTATATTAGTCTAAATTTTATATATACTTCTCAAAAATCAAAATCTATATGTTATTGTATTAGGAAAAGAAGAAAAAGACAAAGTAAGATTGTTATTAAAAACATTATATTATACTCTCTTTTATGATATTAGGTTTTTTCGTGGGCATATCCAAATTAATAAAAAAAAGGTTATAATTAATATAAGAAATAAAGTAGAACGAAAAAGAAACAAATAAAATAAAGATAAATCGATAAAATATACTATTAATTTTTAACAAAAAAACTTAAAACAATCTATATTTTGGAACCTAATTTCCGAGCGAAAACTCGTTATATCAAAATACAGTAAAATGCTGTTTAGTTGAAAAAAAAATATTTTATAAAAAAAATGCATATTAATAAATAAAAAAAGGTGCGAAAAAATAAATAAAGAAAGGCTAACCATGTGATATATATGTTTAATTTAATTGTTATTCTAAAGAGTTACAACTAAGAATTAATCATTTATAATAATAAATTTTTATATTATATAACAATGAAAAAGACAATATAACATGAATCAGCACAAACAAAATTGCAATAATTTAAGTTAACTACATGTGATTAAAATTATCTATACCGTATTATGGATCGATAATTTAAAATTATCTGTTTTTATAGAGCAACTAATAATGTTTTTATTATGTAAATAATTAAAGAGTAAGTCCTAAGCGTTTGGTCCAAAATAAATTTAATGCAGCGCGATTATCTAAATAAGTCTTGTACTTATCTAGGAAACCACGTCATGTGATCTTGAGAAATACGACACATCGTGGCGTTTTTTATTGCTCAACTAGGACGAACACGTCACTCTTTCTGTTTAATAACAAAGAGACACCGTGCCGTTTTCAAAATAGAGTTGACTCCTTCCTTTTATTTTGCTTCCTAGTGTTTAGTTCTATTCAAACTTTACAACTTTACCCCATTAATTACTAAATTAACAATCTCACCATAATACAGTTTACATATAATATACGTGATAATTAGGCTGAAAATGACTAAATCTTTTGATTAATCACATAAATAATTTAAAAAAACTATTATTGACTAAACAGCCGATTAAATCTATAACATGTATGATAATAAATTATCTATTTCCAAGAAATTTATTTGTTAGTTGATTTAGGGTTTAGATTTTGCATAGGATTGGAAAAAAAATGATATTAATAAAGATTCATGATATAAATTATACTATTTACCAAAAAAATTATAGAAATTACTATAATATAGTAATATACTCCTTTTTATTGATGTTTTTGGCAGCTAAATATAAAAAAAAATGCATGTAGAAAATATAAGTCCTTGTACAATATAGAAAATAGTAAAAGCGGTCGCATTTAATTTTACACTTAAATAAAAGCGCCGTTGGAAAAAAAATATAAATAAAATAAAAGCGTATTTATTATCAAATTACTGAAAAAAATCAATTAAAATAAACAACCGCATGTGTATATGTAATAAACAAAATTTAAAATAATACTAATGAATATAGATGAAAAGATTCTCTTAAAATTTGTCTTACACAAATACGCACATACCAATATTTATTTTTAAATAATAATAATATTAATATTATAAGATTATTTAAAACCTTAATTTTCTCGCTAAAATTGTAATACCCGCAACAAAATGAAAGCGCCATTTCTGCTTCTTCTACTTCTCTTGTGATAAAATCTCTTCCTTTTTTCCACTCTTCGCGCTCCTCCACTCTTCAATCTCACAACCTCATCAAAATCTCCGACGAAAACCATCACCAGATTTCGATTCTCCCTTCAATTTCACGAATTTCAAACCTAATTTCTCTGATTTCCCGGCGAAAATCGCCATAAAAATGTCTAACGAAGGAAGTGGCGGTAACAACAGCAACGTAGATCCTTTGCTTCAATTCATGATTAGCCCTAAATTCAAAAAACCTCCTCACCTGTTGTTTCCTTTACCGGAAGATGGAGAGGTTTCGGTTCCGATGCCGATGACACCATCTGAGTTCAAAGAGCGTTTAATCTTCGGTCCTTTCTCTCGTTCTCCTCGAGATTCTTCCCCTTTTGTTGATTCCTTTTCTCAGAAACTCTCTCCTTCTTCCTCAGATACCCCCAATTTCTCTGATTCATCTGCCCTAGATCCTCTTCTTCCACCTTCAAATGACCCCTGGTTAGTTGATCATAGCTCTAGCTTAAGCCATGGATACGGTCACGCTCTTCACCGTTCAAAAACAGCTCCAGCAATGGCTGTAATCAATGATGTGAATCACCATACCCCAATTCGTCCAAAAGAGCCAGAATCACGATCTATTATAAGACAAGCTTTTGTTCTGCTTCTTGTTTATCTCTCATTTGGTGTTCTTATTTACTGGCTGAATCAAGATAACTACGTAGTGAATCAAACGCATCCCGTTGTTGATGGATTATACTTTTGTATTGTCACAATGTGCACCATTGGTTATGGTGACATAACTCCAAACAGTGTGGTCACAAAACTCTTCTCAATTTTGTTTGTTCTTGTTGGATTTGGTTTCATTGATATCTTGTTAAGTGGAATGGTTTCATATGTTCTTGATCTTCAAGAGAATTATATGTTAAAAGCTGCAAAGCGTAGAGATGAGCCTGCAAATGCTAAATCATATATAATTGATGTGAAGAAAGGAAGGATGAGAATTAGGTTAAAAGTAGGATTAGCATTAGGTGTTGTAGTGTTATGTATTGGAGTTGGTGTTGGGATTATGCATTTTATAGAGAATATTGGATGGTTAGATTCGTTTTATCTCTCAGTTATGTCTGTTACTACTGTTGGCTATGGAGATAGAGCTTTTAAGACAATGCCTGGTAGGCTTTTTGCTGCAATTTGGTTACTTGTGTCTACTTTAGCTGTAGCTCGAGCTTTTCTGTACTTGGCTGAAGCTAGAGTTGATAAGAGGAATCGAGAACGAGCTAAGAAAGTGTTGTGTGAGACCATGTCGGTTTCTCAGTTCTTTGCAGCAGATATCGATAACAATGGATGTGTGAGGTATTCACTCATTTCCTTAAATTTACTTATCAATTTATGTATGATGTTTGTGACATTTGAGGCTTGATTAATGTCTGTAGGAATCATCAAAAAGCTCTGTTTTTGATATTAGTATTTCATTATAGTTCATGTTAAGGATCTTTGAATCTAGGGATTATGGTATTTTATATTCTGAACTTTCTCTTTTTAGTGATGAAGAATGGTTCTTTCAAACGTGAACTTTGATAACCGGGTTTTAAATCCTAAACCTTGATTACCATGATTTTTAAACCGAAATCTCAAATTTAAACTTGAAATGACATTATAATTAATCAAATTCGAATTATATTTTTTCTGTTAAGTTTTGAGATTATCGTTTAATTTTATGAGAAAGTTTAATTTTGATTTAAAAATTCCGGTAGGTTTAGAAAAACCGGTTATCAAACTTCAAGGTTTAAAGAACCATTTTAAAAATTGAGGGGTTTTTCACCAAATTTGGATAGTTCAGGGTCTAAAATAGCATATTCCCTTGAATCTAAAAACATTTCAAACCCATTAGTTTATTAGATTGTTGAAGCTATTTAGATTTCCTTAGTTCAGAGATGAAACTTAGCTCTTAAACCCTTTTCTTGATTCTTGGCTCAAGAACATAGTTTATGTCCCTACACTATGTGAATATTTGTTATCTAAGATGTCACATGTTTGTGATTGTGTAATCGTTAGACTGCAATCTATTGCCAATTTATGTTCTTTAAGATTCAAGATTTGTACGGTTGCTCTAATTTGTGAAATCTTTCTTGGTTTTTTTTGTGTGTGTTTTTTGCAGTAAAGCAGAGTATGTGATATATAAACTTAAAGAAATGGAGAAGATAACAGAGAAAGATATAACACCAATCTCAAAGCAATTTGATAAGTTAGACAGATGCAGCAATGGCAAGATTACTCTTGTAGATCTTATAGATAGCAGCAGCGACCATTGATACTCTGCAACTGTTTTTTCAATGTTTTAGCTTAGTTTTTTAGGTGACACGTTAGAAACACAAATCAACACTACTACTACTAATGATGATGATGATGATGATGATAATGAGTCCTGTATCCGGTTTACTTAAACCGGTTTAAACCAATTTTGTGTTGTATTATTGCCTTATTGGTTATTGCAGGATTTTCACGTCGGTAAAAAGTTAGTATCTCCTTTTTTCACTCTAAATGATTACTGATGAAGAGAAATTTCTGGCTTTTTTGAAACCGGTTTGATGATTAGTTAGATGGTTATGTTATCGGTTTACTTTGGTTCGATTATCGATTCAATGCATCTTAATTTTGGTCTCAATAAATATATTTTTTTTGTCCGGTTTGGGTCAATAAACATTCCGACAATTTTTCTAAATTTTTTAGTTAATAATTAAATATTTAGTGTTTAAAAATTAATCAGAATATTAGTACAGCAAATAATATTACCGAAAATTAAATTGAATAACGAAATTACGTTTTCAAAATGTTAATAAATATCATGAATAATACTCCTTTGTCTCATAATACTTTATTTTTTAAGTTAAAAAAAAACTTTATTTTTAAGCATTTATATACATATTAAGAAATGAATTATTAATTTGTTAAAAAACTATTTAATTGTATTTATATTTATACATTTTCCATAATAATTAGTCAAACGCAAGAAAATGGTACGATTTATATATTTAATTATATATGTTATTTTTAATTAAATAAAAATGTACAATGTAAATCTTTGTGAAACAAAAAAAAATCCTAGAAAATCAATTATTCTATGACAGAAAAAGTAATAATTAATAAAATTGAAGTTTGAGGAGCTGAAAAATATTAAAGATCGAACCAATCAATTTTCCACAAACAGTGTTATTAATCATTATACTTGAATAAGTTATCAAAGAAGTTAAAATCCAAATCATAAAGTGATTTAAAGTGTCATTAAATAAATTAGTATATTTATATAATCATAATAAATAAAAAAGTATATATTCATCTCTATAACTCGAATTTTATAAAGAGAGGATATATGAGTGTGAAAGAACAGAAAATACAATAGATTCCTTTTTTATTAATATGTTATTAAAATTAAATATTGTCACACACCTAACAACAAACCTGCCCCAACTATTGCAATTTTTAAACGCTTTTAAAGTCAATAATTTCATTCTCTTTTTTTTTATATCTTTATAAACTTAAAAAAAATACAATTATTATTGTGTTTACTAGAATATAGTTCTTTTTATTTATATAAGTTTGGCACATATCCCATAAAGTAGGTCATACATTTCAACTGTCACCTTAGATATAGTTAAAATAAATGCTGTGTGTATGTATATTTATAGTTCATGTTTTTTATTTGTTCTCTAACATGTTATAAAGTGCAGAGGTCCACACTCCAATTTAGGCAATTTTCAAGAAGCTAACAAAAAAAATAAAACGTTATTGTTTTTATTTTTAACTTTATGAAATTTAATTTGAAGTGAAAATTTATAATTTATATAATGATATTACTAAACACGAATTACGGCGTCGAGTTTGTGAGATTTAAATAATATATATGTCAAATATGACAATTTTGTTAAAAACTTATTGCAATTTTTTTTTACGAAACTTATTGCTATATTAAAAAAAAATTAACAAAAAAAATTATTATGTAATAAATAGCTAAATATTATCATAATTCATAACTAGTAGTATTTGTTGTACATTATTTATTAAAAAAAGCTCCAAAATTTCATAGTATTAAGGGTGTTAGATTTAATGATATATAAATATTAGAGATAATAGTTTTTAAGCTTTACCAATGAATTAAATTTTAAAAATGATAATATATTTTTTCTAACCATCTGAAGAATGTATTACGTTTTCTTTGTGTGTAGTTACTTCACCCAATTGAATTATTAAACTTAGTAGTAAGCAAAATTCGTGAAGTATTATATATATACACATATTATATATATATATATAGTGTCGGTTATGAATATTCATCCAATTTTTTTTCTCATCTATTAGATAATTTTTGTGATTTTTTAAAAAAGAATTGTTATAGAAAAAATAAAATGTTTTTAACCTTGACCATACATTTAGAAAGTTGATGTATGTCTCCTTCTCATTTGTCATGTCGGTTAGGCATTATTTTTCTCATATGTTATAATCAATTTTCAAGAAAATCAATAAAGATTAATGGGAAAAAAACAATTATTTATAAGCATAAGATTCGTAACAACTTCTCCACAATTATCGCAAATTAAATTCGATTTATATATTAAAACATTTATGCCATTTACATAAAGCGTTTATAAGCTAACAAGCATTTTACACAATTTAAATAATATTGGTTTGACCAACTTTTTTTTAATATATTTTATTATTCAAATCTTTCCTTTTAATTTATTTAAAAGAACGTTCTAATGTGAAAGACTGACCTAACGTAATCATGACATAATTCACTCGTCATTAAATTTTGGTTCAACTTAAATATCATTTTATAATTTCAGTGTTTCTTCACTTTATATATTATCCAAAAATAATTTAAACGATAATTGTTTGGTATACAATAAAAATGTTTGGTATACATAAATAACTTATATGTATATCTATTTTTATAAAAAAAAAGTCTAAATTAATACTATTATTTAATATATACCAATCATTTTATTACTTAACATGCAATAAACAAATAAGTATAGCGATACTTTTTATTTTGAATACTTACTATGTAATCAATCTCCCATTTTTACAAATATTTAATTTTCAACACTTATTACAATAACATATATTTATAGTACATAATAATAACTATAGCTCTACAAGATAGGTACCAAGTATTTATTGCTCTTTATAAAAAAAAGTATTTATTAATTGCCACTACATTATATATATATGTATATATATTTCACAAACATTATATATAACCTTTTTTTCCACAAATACTTATATATATATATATATATTTGTATGTATTTGCATATTGACTAAGATTTAATAATTTCCTGTATGATAATTATTAAGGTTCGTGAAACAGTAAGGGAAGAGAGGAGGAGAGGAGAGTCACGCACGTGCCGAGTCATGTGTCGGCTACGGTCAAATGCCGGTGCCAGTTTTTACACGTGTCAGCCTAATACTCCCAAAAATATCTTCAATCTTTGACTGTCTCTTTCTTTCTCACACACAAAAGTTACCGGTGACTGACTGTTCCCGGTTTCCGGTTAAAATTCCCTTAGTCTTCGCTGACTAAAGACTCCTTCAATTACGTCGCCGCGTGTGTTCCCACGTCCTTGAACTTTTTATGTTTTTACTTTTTAGCCCCATTAAAAAGTTACCACACCAAAAACACCCCTCCCCATACATAACACATGTTTCATTAAATGTGCGAAAGGGAAACTTTAGGGTTAAATTTCTAAATTTATTTTTGTGATTTTAAAGACTCGATTCAAAATTTGGGAACTTCAATTATCTTTTTTTAAGAATTATGTACTGATAAATAAATAAGCTATAAGTATATATATGTTTCCTCACTAGAAGCCAGTTTTTGAATGGTTTATATTTATTTGTCAACTTAGCTTTTATATAAAGTTGGTTCTTATTGCTAAAAACCAAAAAGAGTAATTCAAAAGGTCCATTTTCTTTTATCATAAATAATAATTATTTAATTGTCACATGACTCACATCTCTATCTTTATTATTTAAATAAATTTTTATCTCTCAATAATTAAAAACTCGAAAATATATAGCCCATACCATTTTTTAGAGAATATAATAGAATAATATCTGTAAAATGCCATAATGATTCTCAATTATAAGGAATTTATTAATTAAGACTATTAACATATAAATTTAAATTCATATATTTTTGTTACAAAATACAAAAAGTTTTTCTTTTTTTCCCGAAAAGTTTTCATTATAGATTTTTTTTTCCCTATATTTGAATTTAAAAGATTTTTCACATTTTGAGACTAAAAAGACAAAAAAATTTGGATTCACACGTAAAATTGAATTATCCATGTATATATTTCCCATTATATTCCCTATATTATATGACCTTTTTATAAAAATAAAAGTAGCTCTAAAAAAGCATATTATTCTTCTCCTTTTATCTCATTTCAAAATGCATAAATACTAGAGAGTGACCAAGACCCAATTAAAGTCCAAACACCAAACCTAAAAATCTCCTTTTTATTTTTCTCTCTCTCTCTCTATCTCTTCTTTATCTCTTTCTCTCTCTTCTTCTTGATTTCTCTCTAAAAAAATGTCTAATGAAAGTAAAGATTATCAATACTCTTTATATGAAATCATGAATCTTCCTAATAATTACATCTCTAATCCTTTCTTTGATCCTTCTTCTAATTACACTTCTCCTTATGATTCAATTCATAAAGCTTTTGGATTATCTCCTTCTAATTCTTCTGAAGTTTTTAATAACTCTTCAATTGATCAAGAATTAAACCCTAATAATGTTAATGGAGAGAAAATTAGGGTTTCTGCTTCTTCTTCTTCTAGTGAAGCTGATCATCCCGGCGAAGATTCCGGTAAGAGTCGTCGGAAAAGAGAAGCGGTGGATGGAATTAATGAAGAAGAAGAAGAAGATCAAAGCAAAAAGAAAGTGTAAGTCTTTTAATATATATATATATATATTCCTATAGTTAATTAAATATTAAAAAAAATTAATTTTATGAAGTAACGT
>KE153012.1:353491-370478 GCA_000411095.1 Aethionema arabicum
TATTAAAAAAAATTAATTTTATGAAGTAACGTGTTACGTTAACCTTTGTTAGGGAAATGTTTTGAAAATAGTTATAGATTATAAATCATATTGAAAAATACAAATTTAATTAGTTTGGATTTTATTTTGTATACGAATAAAAAAAATTTAAAAAAAATTAAGGCTAGAATTAATGTTTAGATTTTTAATTTACTAGATCAAGACTTATTTGCTATATATTAAAAATACTAAAAGCTATGTTAATATAACTAATTAATATTATGAAGTAACGTGTTACGTTCACCTTTTTAAGAGATACAACTTATAAATCATATTGATAAAAAAAAATAATTCGTTTTGGATTTTATTTCGTATAAGAAAAAAAAATTAAGGCTAGATGCTTAGAGTTTTAATTTACTAGATCAAGAATTATCCGCTATATTAATTTTATTGTTTTAAAATTTGTGCTACTTTGTAATAATTAAGTTCCATTGGTTGACGTAAGTTGATTTTATTTGTTAGGATAAATTTAGAAGACTATACCTAACTAATTTTTTTTTTCTAACAAAATAATTTGAGATAAGAATTATTAAACAATATTGAAATGAATTCATATTGATTACATTGAGTATAAGTTCATTTTTAAAAGAATTTTGTTATCTATAAAATTATTAAAAATGATATATACGGTCCATATATATTGATGTTATGTATATATATGTATGATTATAGTGGGAAAACAAAGAAGAATGAAGAGAAGAAACAAAGAGAGCCAAGAGTTTCATTTATGACTAAAAGTGAAGTTGATCATCTTGAAGATGGTTATAGATGGAGAAAATATGGTCAAAAAGCTGTAAAAAATAGCCCTTATCCAAGGTAAATTTTAAATAATTTTAGCCTAATTTACGTTTACAATTTACAAAAACTATATAATACAATAAACTAATAATCGATATTATTTCAAAATTTATAGCGTTTATAATTTATCAAAAAATCATCCAATATCATTACAAATGCAAAACTATAAGAGTATGAAAATTTATAATTTACAAATTATAATTGATTCAAATTTATAAGTAAAAATAAGCATATTTTATTTTTCTTTTTGTAGTTTACGTATATGATATATAAAGAGTATAACTAAAAACCAAAATTAGTTCCGAAATTTATATCATTTATAAATTATAATTACAATTTAAGAATATTATCAGATACTATAACTCATAATTTTAAACAGAAATCCTAAAGATTGTGAAACTTGTAGCGTTTGGATTTATAATTTAACAATAGTTTAATATAATTACTAATAAATCATAAATGCATTGGAAATTTTCTACACTTTTACAATTTTTAAATAACATATACATATGTATGATCATTTTTCTTTTGAATTTAAAATACTAATAATTTTTTTTATATAATTATCATTGTATTTTAGTAAAATTGAAATAAATATCTACAAGCTATAAATTAAATTTAAACTTTTAAATAAATCTATTAAATTTTATTAAAGATAGCAAAATCTGTTTCAAAACTAGTCAAATATAATTTTTTTTCTATATTAAATTTATAAATTTGACCGAAAATCTAGCATATATATATTTGTATATCATAACTAATAATTACAAACACCAAAATGTGTAAATATAGGAGTTATTATCGATGCACGACACAAAAATGTAATGTAAAGAAAAGAGTGGAAAGATCATATCAAGATTCAACGGTTGTGATTACAACTTACGAAGGTCAACATAATCATCCAATTCCGACTAATCTCCGGGGAAGTTCAGCGGCGGCGGCGGCTATGTTTTCCGGCGTTGGTTCTTTTTATAATAATAACTCATCTCCCAATAACGTTGACTTTATGTTGACTCCAAGAAGCTTTGCACATAATGATATGCTTAGGACCTCTTCCACGTCAGCTTATACTAGCAACGCCGGAGGAGGACATAGTGCTGACGTGGCAGCTGGTTATGGTCATGGTCATGTCAATGTAAACCCTAATTATCATCATCATCATCATCAAGGACATCAAGATAATTATCATCATCAAGGAGGTGAATATGAGCTTTTGAAGGAAATTTTTCCTACAATTTTCTTCAAACAAGAGCATTGAATAATCATAGTTATATATCTATAAATACATTCATATATGATATAATCATATATATATATATACTTATATATATATTATATATATCTAGAGAGAGAGAGATGAATTTTTAATATATATGTAATGTTATTTTATTTTTGATCATAATGTAGATATTTTTGTTCTATTAGATAATGAGATAGAATTCGGATGATCTTTAATGTTTGTTTTTCTTCAATAATATTTTGATAATTTTAGTTTTGATTTTTGAAAAAATTATATCTCCTTTTTTTGTTTGTAATTTTATATAATTATGTAAATATATATATGTTGTGCACTATCATATGTAGAAGCAAAAGATCCTTGATGGGTCCAGAATTGATTTATATATATATTGAGCTTAATTATTTTATATGTTGCCAAACTTGTATAAAACTATATTATAAAGAGTAAAAAAATATAATTTTATTATATATGTATCCCAAAATTAATTTTATATATATTTAGGGAGCATAATATTTATATTAAAAATAGTTTTATTTTTTATTTTATAAATATATGTGAACACAATATTGAGTTTTTGCTTGTGTGTTAATAAAGAGAAATGGACCCAAAGGGAGATTTGACTGTTTCTCTCTCTCTGCCTTTCTATCTTATCCTGTGGACACATCGAAACTTAGACTGTGGACCAATTCTAATTATAAAAAAACTGTGGGCCAATTATATATTATAAAGTTCAATATATATATATATATATTTACAATTTAAAATAAATAAAGGTAAATTAAAAAAAATATCATAAAAATGATATAATTTTTTTTATTGAATTATCATAACGGTCTACAGAACATATAATTTTGATTTATATAAAAATAAATCCAATTTCTATGATCATATGTTAGTTATTGTAAATGTCTTCAAACAATATGATATCAAATAGGTTATAATATTTTTATAAAATTTATTTAGTATATATATTTATATATATGTAATTTGGTTAAATGCATGAACGAGAATGATTATTATGAAAATTAGTGAGGGATCATGTCATGTGACCTTTTTGATGTAACTTCATATATATTCCATTTGTAAATTTTAATTTAATATTTGTAAACAAAATTCAACTCATATGTCCAATCTCAAAAAAAACTAAATGACTCAATTATAACAATATATCTTAAATGAATATTCAGAAAAAAAATTGTATATATAAATTATCATATATGTATATATACCAATTTTGCGTATGTTTTCGACTAAAATTTGAATTTGGCCTACATACTTATAAATCAAGTCCAATCATAAATCTTATCATATGAAAAATACATTTGACACATATCTACTACACTATATATGAAGCATTTATTAAATATTCTACAATTCATATATATGTTTATATAAATATTATTATTATTTCTTTTTTATATAGACTGATAGAAACAAATCTAATGATAATGATATATTCTTTTTGGGGGTCATTTTCATTTTCACCTAACAAAAAAAAAAATCTTCCGGGAGGATCAAGTAATTGCCAAACCCTACACGAATTTTAATTTATATTAAAAAACTATATATGTATATAATATTTTAATGGACTGAAAAATATATAGGTCTAAGATCACTTTTTATATTTTATATATTAAACTCTTTGATAAGATATATTAAGACATTTTTTTTTCATCTAAAAACACTGACAACTTATATATATTTTAAAAAATGAATAGCATTATATATAAATTAATCTCATCAATTTCATTCTCTATATAAGTACCAAACATATTTGACAAACTCTAACTTTTAAATGTTTAAATTATATAAATCAAATCAACCTAATATGATTAAATCTGAACAAAAAAATAAAACAAATATTGATTTTGATTAGACTAATTTCACTTTTATATATTAAAAAAATCAATATAAAATTCAAATTAAACCGAAAAATACCAAACCAATCCAAATTAAGTATCACATTTACGAATTTTTGATATATATCTAATGGGCCGAAAAAAATAAAACAAACTAAATTAAGCCCATAAGTCATTAGATAACCAATGGGCCCAAAAATATAAAACAAACTAAATTAAGCCCATAATTCATTAGATAATCAATGGGCCCAAAAATAAACTAAATTAAGTCCATAAGTTTTTAGTTTCTCAAATTAAACCCATAATTTGTTAAATATTTCAAATTGAGCCCATAACATAAGAGTTTGTTAAAAAGAGCTCCCACTCTCTTAAAACACTGTAGTAGTGGAGAAGCAAGCAGTTTCAATTTTTTAACTTCCCCAACTCATAGTAAAAAAAAAAAAAAAACTTCCCCAATTTTTTTTTTAATTTCGCAAAAAATTAAAACTCAAATTAAATATAATAAAATAAAATAAAAAGCAGTTTCTATTTTCACCTTCGTGAGCATCAGACATGGAGTTCTTTGTTTTCTTCGTCTTCTACTTAACATTATCTTCTTACACTTCTGCAACCAAAGACAAAAGCTTTGTCTCTCTTGTTAATGTCTGTAGCTTCGGTGCTCAAGCTAATGACCAAAAAGACCAAACAAAGGTTCAATTTTTATCACAAATTCGCCACATTATAATCGAATTATACACTAACATTTTATCAATTTTATAATTTTTGTATGTTTAAAGGCTTTTTTAGCAGCATGGGATATAGCATGTAAGAATTCATCAGGTTCTGTTGAATTTACAATCCCTAAAGGTGAATTCTTTGTTGGTCCTCTTAGATTCTCTGGTCCTTGTACTAATGTATCAAATCTCACTTTCCGAGTTAAGGTAACTAATTAGATTCTGTCACTAGATTTTTCTGGATTTGTGTGTTTTTGGTAATGGGTTTCTTGTTTTATACGTAATTAGGGTCATCTTAGGGCATCAAGTGATTTGTCTAAGTATAGATCAGGAAGTGGTTGGATTGAGTTTGGTTGGATTGAGGGATTGACTGTAACTGGAGGAGGAACTTTTGATGGTGAAGGAGTTGAAGCTTGGCCGTTTAATAATTGTACTACTGATTCTAATTGCAAGCTTCTTCCAACAGTTAGCTATTTCTAACTCTATTTCTCTCTCTTTTTAGAATGTTTCAGACACAAAGACATCGAGTTTGATTATAAAGTCGTGTTCTTTTTAAGGGAATGAGTAAACCCTAGAAGACAGATTCATGATTTGATGAGGGTCTAATTTAGATCTATCAGTCTTTGATCATAAAGTTGTCTCTTTTTTAGAAAATTATTGAAACCCAGGAGTTAATTTATTGATTTAGTGAGATTTTGATTTAGATTTTTTGTTTGTTTGTTTATTTTTATTGATTTTTCCAGAATTTGAAGTTTGTGGGGATGAACAAAACAGTAATCAGAAGAATAAGTTCAGTAAACAGCAAATTCTTCCACATAGCATTAGTTGAATGCAAAGATTTCAAAGGAACGAGACTGAACATAACAGCTCCTTTCAACAGTCCAAACACAGATGGTATCCACATTGAACGAAGTTCCAATGTCTATTTCTCTCGTTCACACATCGCTACTGGAGATGATTGTGTCTCTATAGGACAAGGAAACTCACAGATCACAATCACAAGTATCAAATGTGGACCAGGACATGGTATCAGGTAACTAAACTCTTTAATCTCTTCAACAAAACCACTTAATCACTGGTTTTAGAGCTCAAGAATGTGTTTGTTTTGTGTGTTTAAAGCGTTGGGAGCTTAGGAAGATACCCAAATGAGAAAGATGTGAAGGGATTAGTTGTAAAAGATTGCAAAATCAGCGGTACAACGAATGGGATTAGGATCAAAACTTGGGCTAATTCTCCTGGTTTAAGTTCAGCTTCAAACATGACTTTTGAAAACATTATAATGAATAATGTGACAAATCCAATCATCATTGATCAGTCTTATTGTCCTTTCTCTTCTTGTATTTCAAATGTGAGTTTTAAAACACTTCAAATCACTCAAATTTTCATTGAATTGGGGTCTGATTTCTTCTGTTTTTGTTGCAGGAACCTTCAATGGTGAAATTAAGTGAAATATACTTCAAGAACATAAGAGGAACATCATCTTCAAACGTTGCTGTGCAGTTACATTGTAGTAGAGGAATGCCATGTCAGAAAGTTTACTTAGAGAATGTTCATCTTGATCTGTCTTCTTCTTCTGTTGGAGAAAATGGAAGAATTGTGTCTTCTTCTTGTAGAAACGTTAGAGCTAAATACATTGGCACTCAAATCCCACCTCCATGTCACTAATCAATCATCAAAATCATCAAGTTTTTGTTGTAATTAACTTCATTAAACTCTGTTTTTTAGGGACTAATCACTGTAGAATTCTCACCAATTTGATCCAAGAACATTGGTGTTTAACCATTTAGAGATTTTTCAAGAACTCCAAGTCAAAGTCAACGGTAAAAAGAGCCTGCTTGACTAAATAATTCTCAGTCAACAGTCCTCTTAGAGCCGCCATTGAAGCAGATAATAGTGTAGGTCTCATTAAAAAGCAAGTTTAATAATACAACTTGTGTTATTTTCTTATTTATATATAATATAAAGATCTCTTCTCTATTTCCAACACATCTGAGAGGAACAAATCTTTATTTCTCCCAATTTTTCTTCTTCCCTGCTGATTTCAGATGGGAAGATCTGAAGAACTTTATGTTAATGGTAAGTAATTACTGTAGATTCTCTTCAAAAAACATGTAGTTCTTGTTATAAATTATGAAAATAACCATTGAATGCTGTTTTTTTTCTTCAGGTGACCAGAACTTAGAAGCACATCTCATAGAAACTGAAACAGTACCTGAAACAAGAAGCTACAAAAGATGGATCTGTATCTCCATTTATGTCTTCTGTGTCTTAACCTGTCAAGCACTTGCTACAATTCTTGAAAGATTGTACTATGAAAATGGCGGAAAAAGCACATGGGTAGTTGCACTTGTCCAACTCATTGGTTTCCCTGTTCTGTTCATCTTCCGGTTCATTTCAAGAATCAAACAGCCTGAAGAAACAACAGATAAAAGTTTCAGACAGTCTTTAACTACTCTTGTTCCGGTTTATCTTTGTACCGGTTTGTTAGTATCTGCTTACTCTTACATGGGTGCAGTTGGGTTACTTTACTTACCGGTTTCTACTTTCTCACTCATCTTAGCTTCTCAGTTAGCTTTCACTGCTTTCTTCTCTTATTTCTTGAATTCACAAAAGTTTACTCCTTTCATTGTGAACTCTTTGTTTCTCCTTACTGTTTCCTCTGCTCTTCTTGTCTTAAACAATGAGTCACAAAACACAGAAAATGTCACTGGAGTAAGTTATGCAATTGGGTTTATAAGCACCATTGGAGCTTCAGCTACCATAGGATTGCTACTTTCTCTGATACAGTTAATCTTCAGGAAAGTTATAAAGAATCATACATTTTCATCAGTTACAGATATGGTGATTTACCAGTCTTTAGTTGCAAGCTGTTTGGTTCTGATAGGTCTTTTTGCAAGTGGAGAATGGAAAACATTAGCAAGTGAGATGAGTAACTTTGAGTTAGGGAAGGTTTCATATGTTATGACTTTGATCTCTGCAGCAATTTCATGGCAAGTTTACACTATTGGTGTTGTGGGATTGATCTTTGAGTCATCTTCTGTGTTTTCAAACACTATAACTGCTGTTGGGTTACCTGTAGTTCCTGTTTTAGCAGTGATTGTTTTCAATGATGATATGAACTCTTCAAAGATCATCTCCATTGTTTTAGCTATCTGGGGGTTCCTTTCTTTTGTCTATCAGCATTATCTTGATGATAAGAAGTTGAAGATTAGCCATGGAAACCCTGTGGAAGAGGAGACACAAGCTTGATGAAACTCAGCTGCTATGTAAAGTCATTTAAACATACTAAGTGTGTGCAAAGTTACAGACAAAAAATGGAATATTTTGAGTTAGGTATTTGATCTAATTAGATTAGACTTAAGACATTTCAGCACTATTTTTCTGTTGTTTATTATAATATATACAAAATTATATAAAAAGAATCAGATTCCTTCTTCCTTCTTCACCTACTGATTCTTTATATCTGTGCTTATCAAAAAATGTCAAAACAATAAACAATCAATACAAACAATCTTCTTCCTTTCTATTGTTTTTACAGACGTTTCCTCATGGAAAGATCTCAAGAACTCTATGTTAATGGTAAGCAAGATTCCATGAAAAAGCATCTGAAACCATGAATTTTGAGTTTGATTTTAACAAGTTGTATATGGATGTTTCAGTTGAACAGAGCTTGGAAGCAAACCTAATAGATAATGAGGAAAGGAATACAGAGATAGTACCTCAAAGGAAGAACTGTATAAAGTGGCTCTGTATCTCCATGTATGTGTTCTGTGTCCTTTTCTGTCAAACACTTGCTACAATTCTGGGAAGATTTTACTATGAAAATGGTGGGAAGAGTAAATGGTTGGAAACACTTGTGCAACTCATCGGCTTCCCTGTTCTGTTTCTCTTTCGTCTCTTTTCACAGATTAAACAGCCCAAATCAGTAGATACAAACTTCAGACAGTTACCTTCTTTCACTACCCTTGTGTCAGTTTACATTGGAACTGGACTGTTAGTGTCTGCAAACACTTATATGTCTTCAGTTGGGTTGTTCTACTTACCGGTTTCTACTTTCTCACTCATCTTGGCCTCACAGTTAGCTTTCACTGCTTTCTTCTCTTATTTCTTGAATTCACAAAAGTTTACTCCTTTCATTGTAAATTCTTTATTTCTCCTTACTGTTTCCTCTGCTCTTCTTGTGGTCACCGATGGGTCGCAGAACACAAGAAGTGTCTCCAAAGTAGAATTTGTGACAGGGTTTATATGCACCGTGGGTGCTTCTGCTGGGAGTGGACTGTTACTATCTCTGGTTCAACTGATTCTCAGGGAGGTTATAAGGAAGCAAACATTCTCAGCAGTCACAGACATGGTCATCTACCAGTCTTTAGTTGCAAGCTGTTTGGTTCTGATAGGTCTCTTTGCAAGTGGAGAGTGGAAAACATTGACAAGTGAGATGAATAGTTACAGATTAGGGAAGGTGTCATATGTTATGACTTTGGTCTGCGCAGCTATTTCCTGGCAAGTCTGCACTGTTGGTATTGTGGGATTGATCTTTGAGTCATCTTCTGTGTTCTCCAATACTGTAACTGCTGTAGCATTACCAATAGTACCAGTTTTAGCAGCCATAGTTTTCCATGATAATATGGATGCATCAAAGATCATCTCCATTGTTTTAGCTATCTGGGGCTTCCTTTCATTTATATATCAGCATTACCTTGACAGAAAGATGCTGAAAACTAGCCATAAAAACACTGTTGAGGAAGATAGACAAGACTTATTAAACGGCTGAGGTTTCCTTGTCTTCTTGTATCTTTGTTGACTTCTGTATCCACTTTCAACAGTAATAACAAAACAGTCAATACAAAAAAGATCATATTATAAAGGAAAATTCACCAACCCAGCTTATATGATTGCTTCTTAGAGCCGCCATTTAAGTGTTTCAAGAAATCAGAAGTCAAAGTTGAGCAAAAACTCAAAGTCAATGGTAAGCAAGAGCCTCCTTCTAATAATATATGATGCAGTTGCCACCAAGTTTCATCTATTTAAAAACTTTACTAGAAACCTGTATGTGGGAAATCCTCTCAGAGCCGCCATGGAGAGATCTCAAGAACTCTATGGCAATTGTA
Organism: Aethionema arabicum; assembly: GCA_000411095.1. Classification (NCBI taxonomy): domain Eukaryota; kingdom Viridiplantae; phylum Streptophyta; class Magnoliopsida; order Brassicales; family Brassicaceae; genus Aethionema; species Aethionema arabicum. The sequence continues at coordinate 363,249 of KE153012.1, forward strand.
AGCAAGAAACTCCTTGTATAGTTAGATTTCTTTGAAAAACAAGTGAAAAACATGTTTTTCGTTTGATTCTTTTTAATGTTTTCAGCTCAGCAAAACATAGAAGCAAACCTAACAGACCAGGAAGAAAGGCGTACCACCATGGAAATTGAGGAATCATCTTCTGCAACTCAATTGAGGAATTTTAAGAGGTGGCTTCGTATCTCCATATATGTATTCTGTGTCCTCTCCTGCCAAGCTGTTGCTACAATTCTGGGCAGATTGTACTATGAAAATGGTGGGAAGAGCACATGGATGGGAACACTTGTGCAACTCATTGGGTTCCCTGTTCTGTTACTCTTCCGTTTCTTTTCAAATATCAGACAGCCCAAATCAATAGATACAGATTTCAGACAGTTACCTTCCTTCACTATCCTTGTATCAGTTTACATAGGCACTGGACTGTTGGTGTCTGCTAACTCGTATATGTCTTCAGTTGGGTTACTCTACTTACCGGTTTCTACTTTCTCCCTCATCTTGGCCTCACAGTTAGCCTTCACTGCCTTCTTCTCTTACTTCCTTAACTCACAAAAGTTCACTCCTTTCATTGTGAACTCTTTATTTCTCCTTACTGTTTCCTCTGCACTTCTTGTGGTCAACGATGGGTCAGAAAACTCAAGGAAAGTCTCCAAAGTAAAGAATGTAATAGGGTTCATATGCACAGTTGGTGCTTCTGCTGGGATTGGATTGCTGCTATCTCTGGTGCAACTGCTCCTAAGGAAAGTTTTAAAGAAGAATACATTCTCAGCGGTTACTGACATGGTTGTATATCAGTCACTAGTAGCAAGTTGTGTGGTTCTCATAGGACTTTTTGCAAGTGGAGAATGGAAAACTTTGGCAAGTGAGATGAAAAACTTCAAACTTGGGAAGGTGGCATATGTTATGACTTTGGCCTCCACTGCTATCTCCTGGCAAGTTTACACTATTGGTGTTGTAGGATTGATCTTTGAGTCATCTTCTGTGTTCTCCAACACCATAACTGCTGTAGGATTGCCTATTGTGCCAGTAATAGCGGTGATAGTTTTCGAAGATAAAATGAACGCAACGAAGGTCTTCTCTATCATTTTAGCAATCTGGGGTTTTCTTTCTTTTGTCTATCAACACTACCTTGACGAAAAAAAGTTGAAGAATAGCCACACAAACCCTGTGGAAGATCCTCATCTACCTGTAGTGGAAAACACACAAAATTGATGAAACGTAGCTGGCATGAAGGTAAAACAAACATACAAAGTGTGCACACAGTCATGTAAATGTCCTATGTAAAGTTCAATTTACTACTCCAATGTACAACTCTACTTTCTCGTATTGAAATGCACTTGATTTATTGTGAAAACAAGAACAAATAGCGAAGTATATTCAATGAAAAATGCAGATAAAATATAGACAGATAGGTCCAAGCAACACTGGGAAACAGAGTTTTGAAAAATAAGTAAGTGAGCAGAAATACTAACGCTTCGAAGCCTTCACCAATTCATGTAGTGAACTAGTATGTAATCCATGACATTATGTTGCAAATAGCTTCTCAACAAAGATAAGAGAGAGATCTAGCACAATCTCCATTGTTTTAGGCTTTTAGCTACCTGGAGAAGATACTAAAATGGAACAAGCAACCAAATTTATGAAGACATGTGCAAACGTCATGTATAAAGTTTTCTGTTTTTGTACAAGCCAAGTTTGCATTTGTCTTTGCGTATAAGGCTCATGTTTCTCCATATCCTGTTTAAAAGTATATAACTGAGAACTGGGACACATCCATTCATAAATGACAGATCTCATTTTTTGGTCAATAATGGTGGCATCTTCAGTAGGAAAACGACAAATGAATTAAATTCATGATAAGAGAAGACCATATAGTTGCCATTTACTGAATGTGAAAACCGAGATGCTGACTGTTTCCTATTATAAAAATAAGAAGATATTATAGTATCAATCATTAATTGGTAGCATATCAACAAAGAGAATTGAAAAGATACCTAAGTTTTTCTGTCCCTTATTTTTTCTTTGGTCTTTAGCTCCTCCGACAAGGTAATCCACCATGAAGGGAGATCAAGAACTACAAGTCATTGGTGAGTAAACATAAATCAGGAGATGGTTATTATGATATATTGCTATTCTATTCAAAATAAGTTAAGAAAGACCACAAAACAAATTATAAACTGATTTCTTGTGTTCTTTTTCCCTCACTTACCAGTTCAGCAAGACAAGGAACCAAATCTAGCAGATGAGGAAGAAATAGACTCTGCCAGTAACAGCCAAACAGCAGTTTCTCACACAAAACTGTATGGAAGATGGCTCCGGATGATTGCTTATACATTCTTTGCCATTGCTGGCCAATCAGTAGCTACAATCCTGGGCAGACTTTACTATGAAAATGGAGGAAACAGCAAATGGCTGGCAACAGTGGTGCAACTTGTTGGTTTTCCTGTCCTGCTGCCGTATTACCTATTTTCCATCAAAAAACATACAACAGCTCGTAGAGATGACGAAACAGCATCACCTAGGAACCGTGTACTGGTTTACATAGTGCTTGGACTTCTCATTGGAGCTAACTGCTACTTGTACTCCGTCGGATTGCTTTACCTACCCGTTTCTACTTTTTCCCTTATTTGCGCATCTCAGTTAGGCTTTAACGCTTTCTTCTCTTATTTCCTTAACTCACAAAAACTCACTCCTATAATTTTGAATTCTCTTTTCCTTTTAACCATTTCCTCTACTCTCCTTGCTTTCAATAATGAAGCATCAAGTTCCACAAAATATACGAAAGGACAGTATATCAAAGGTTTCATATGCAGTGTTGGTGCCTCTGCTGGGTATGGTCTACTCTTAGCCCTACAACAGCTAGCATTCCGTAAAGTCCTCAAGAAGCAAACTTTTACAGAAGTTATGGACATGATAATCTACGTTAGTCTAGTGGGCAGTTGTGTTACTGTGGTAGGGCTTTTAGCTAGTGGCGAGTGGAAAACTTTGAGCAGTGAAATGGAAAACTACAAACTTGGGAAGGTATCCTATGTTATGAATATAGTGTGGACAGCTATTACCTGGCAGGTATTCTCCATTGGCGGCACAGGACTGATCTTTGAGCTTTCCGCTCTATTCTCAAATGCCATAAGTGTTGTGGGTCTTCCTGTGGTTCCGATCCTGGCTATCTTCATTTTCCATGACAAGATGAATAGCTTAAAGGTGATCTCTATGCTCTTGGCTATTTGGGGATTTGCATCCTATGTCTACCAACACTATCTTGATGACAAGAACCTGAAAAAAAGTCATGAAATCCCAACAACAGTATCCTCAAACCCACCAATAGCAGAAGGCTCCAATGAGCACTCAAAATAAGCTGATATTCCAAAAGATGGTGTCCTACAGTTTACAGACTTCAGCAAGAAGGTTGAATAATATCAACTTGAAGGCATCCTACACTGAAAATCAAATACTTTTGTGACGCAACTCAAATGAAGTTTCAGCGTGACAATTTTTGCTTCATTGTAACAGGAAGTAGATTTGGTTTACATAAATAGTATATGCCCCTGGTAAAAAAGTGAAAGAATAGCCGCAAACTTGATGGAACGTAGCTGGCCTGAATGTCAAACAAACATACAAATCGTGCACACAGCCATGCAAATATCCTAGGTGTAGTTCAATTTTTTTATATTACAGAGATGCCAATGTACTACTCTACTTTCTCGTATCGCTACGCACTTGAATTATTGTGAAAACAAGAACAAATAGCAAAGTATGTTTAATGAAAAATGCAGACAAAGTAGTCAGATAGATCCAAGCGACACAGGGAAACAGAGGTTTAAAAATAAGTAAGTGAGCAGAAATACTAACACTTGGAAGCCTCTGACTTTACAATTAATGTAGTGGCTACGTCTGTAATCCAACATTATGCTGCAATAAAGATAAGAGAGACATCAAGCACCATCTCCATCGTTATAGCTACCCAGGGAAGATATTCAAATGGAACAAGCAAACAAATACATTGAGACATGTGCAAATGGTCATGCAAACGTCATCTATAAAGTTTTCTGTTTTTGTACAAGTGAAGTTTGTATTTGCTTATGAGGTTCATGTTTCTCCACATAGCTGTTTAAAATTATATAAATAAGAACTGGGACACGTCCATTCATAACTGACAGATCTCTCGTTTTTAGTCAATAATGGTGGCGTCTTTAGTAGGAGAAAGACAAACGAAATAAATTCATGACAAGAGAAGACCATATAGTTGGCAGTTACTGAATGTGGGCCAAGTAACAATGAAAACGCAGATGTTGATTGCTTCCTAATATAAAACAAGAACATATCAAAGGATCAATCATTTGGTAATATTAGCAAACAAAGAGAATTGAAAAGATACCTAAGCTTTTCTGTCCCTTCTTTTTTAATCTTCTTTGGTCTTTAGCTCCTCCCTCTACATCTCCAACGAGGTAATCCACCATGAAGGGAGATCAAGAACTACAAGTCATTGGTGAGTAAACATAAATCAGGAGATGGTTATGATATCTTACTGTTCAATTCAAAATAAGTTAAGAGAGACAATAAAACAAATCATAAACTGTTTTCTTGTGTTCTTTTTCCCTCACTTACCAGTTCAGCAAGACAAAGGACCAAATCTAGCAGATGAGGAAGAAAGAGACCTTGCCAGTAACAGCCAAACAGCAGTCTCTTACTCAAAACTGTATGGAAGATGGATCCGGATGTTTGTCTATACATTCTTGGTTATTGCTGGCCAATCAGTAGCTACAATCCTGGGCAGACTTTACTATGACAATGGAGGAAACAGCAAATGGATGGCATCCGTGGTTCAACTTGTAGGCTTTCCTGTCCTGCTGCCATATTACCTATTGTCTATCAAAAAACACACAACAGCCCATACAGATGGCAAAACAGCATCACCGAGGAACCGTGTACTGATTTACATAGTGCTTGGACTTCTCGTTGGAGCTGACTGCTACTTGTACTCCATCGGACTGCTTTACCTACCCGTTTCTACTTATTCCCTTATCTGTGCATCTCAGTTAGGCTTTAACGCTTTCTTCTCTTATTTCCTTAACTCACAAAAATTCACTCCTATAATTTTGAATTCTCTTTTCCTTTTAACCATTTCCTCTACTCTCCTTGCTTTCAATAATGAAGGATCAAATTCCACAAAATATACAAAAGGGCAGTATATCAAAGGTTTCATATGTACCATTGGTGGTTCTGCTGGGTATGGTCTACTCTTATCCCTGCAACAGCTAGCATTCCGTAAAGTCCTGAAGAAGCAAACTTTTTCAGAAGTTATGGATATGATAATCTACGTTAGTCTAGTGGCCAGTTGTGTTACTGTGGTAGGGCTTTTTGCTAGTGGCGAGTGGAAAACTTTGAGTAGTGAAATGGAAAACTACAAACTTGGGAAGGTATCCTATGTTATGAATTTAGTGTGGACAGCTATTACCTGGCAGGTATTCTCCATCGGCGGCACAGGACTGATCTTTGAGATTTCCGCTCTATTCTCAAATGCCATAAGTGTTGTGGGTCTTCCTGTGGTTCCGATCCTGGCTGTCATCATTTTCCATGAGAAGATGAATAGCTTAAAGGTGATCTCTATGATCTTGGCTATTTGGGGCTTTGCATCCTATGCCTACCAACACTATCTTGATGACAAGAACCTGAAAAAAAGTCATGGAATCTCAACAACGGTATCCTCTAATCCACCGATAGCAGAAGGCTCGAATGATCACTGAAAATAAGCTGATATTCTAAAATATGGTGTCCCACAGTTTACAGACTTCAGCAAGGAGATTGAATAATATTAGCCTGAAGGCATCCTACACTGAAAAAAAAAAACAAAATACTTTTGTGATGCAACTCAAATGAAGTTTCAGCGTGACAATTTTTGCTTCATTGTAACAGGAAGTAGATTTGGTTTAAATAAATAGTATATGCCCCTGGTAAAAAAGTTAAGGAATAGCCACGAAAACCCTGTGGAAGATCCTCATCTACCTGTACAGGAAAATACAAAAACTTGATGGAACGTAGCTGGCCTGAAGGTCAAACAAACATACAAATCGTGCACACAGCCATGCAAATATCCTAGGTATCGTTCGATTTTTTTATATTACAGAGATGCTCTACTTTCTCGCATCGCTATGCACTTGAATTATTGTGAAAACAAGAACAAATAGCAAAGTATGTTTAATGAAAAATGCAGACAAAGTAGACATTTGTCTTTGCGTATGAGGCTCATGTTTCTCCACATATCTGTTTAAACGTATATAAATGAGAACTGGGACACATCCAATCATAACTGACAGATCTCATCTTTTGGTCAATAATGGTGGCATCTTTAGTAGCAGAGAGACAAACGAATTAAATTCACGACAAGAGAAGACCATATTGTTGGCATTTACTGAATGTGGCCCAAGTACCAATGAAAACGCAGATGTTGGTTGTTTTCTAATATAAAACAGGAACAGATCAAAGGATACTAATTTGGTAGCATTAGCAACAAAATTGAAAAGATACCTCAGTTTTTTGGTTCTTTTTATCTTTTAGCTCCTTCCTGTACATCTCCAACGAGGCAATCCACTATGAAGGGAGAACAAGAACTACAAGTCATTGGTGAGTAAACATAAATTAGAAGATGCTTATTATATCTTACAATTCAATTGAAAATAAGTTAAGAGAGACAACAAAACAAATCATAAACTGATTTCGTGTGTTCTTTTTACCTCACTTATCAGTTCAGCAAGACAAAGAACCAAATCTAGCAGATGAGGAAGAAAGAGACTCTGCCAGTAACAAGCGAACAGCAGTCTCTCACTCAAAACTGTATGGAAGATGGCTCCGGATGTTTGTCTATACATTCTTTGTCATTGCTGGCCAGTCAGTAGCTACAATCCTGGGCAGACTTTACTATGACAATGGAGGAAACAGCAAATGGATGGCAACAGTGGTTCAACTTGTAGGCTTTCCTGTCCTGCTGCCATATTACCTATTGTCCATAAAAAAACATACAACAACTGATACAGATGGCAAAACAGCATCACCTAGGAACCGTGTACTGGCTTACATAGTGCTTGGGCTTGTCCTTGGAGCTGACTGCTACTTGTATTCCATCGGATTGCTTTACCTACCCGTTTCTACTTATTCCCTTATCTGTGCATCTCAGTTAGGCTTTAACGCTTTCTTCTCTTATTTCCTTAACTCACAAAA
>KE153024.1:0-51437 GCA_000411095.1 Aethionema arabicum
TGACCTGACCATAAAAACACGACCACGCGCATTATTAGCGCGTGGTAAACACATCCCAACATTGATTTAGAGAGCTGTCACTCGAAAATGAAAAGCGTATATAATTTCGAAGAACAAAGAAAAAAATTAGAGTCACACAAGCTTAGTTAATCTGTTACAACTTACTACACAGACAAAAAAAATTGTACAAAAAAAGATGAGAGTGGATTTGTACAAGTGATGTTATTTAAGACTTTAGTGGTCAACGAGGTGTGATGTTTGGAACAACACCGCTGCTGAGATCACTTCCTAATAGGTTCGTCGACTCATAAAGATCTCTCGTCACATTCGATGATGACGTAGACAGCAACGACGACGTCGTTTCCGATGACCCCACTCTGTATTCCTTCTCAGGCATTGAGTGAAGCAGTTCCTCCAGTTCTTTCACCACCTCTGACATTGTTGGCCTCATCTCCGGTGCGTCGTGGCTACACCTCAAAGCTAAAGCTGCAAACTTCTCCACGGATTCTATCGACCATGGCTGCATTCTCTTGTCTATTAACGACAGCATTTTATCCGTCTCTTCCGCTGATTTCACCTGTTCATGTTCTCATCTCAATCACTCCTAAATCTATATGTTTGTTGAATGTTTGACGAAAAGGTGGGAAACGTACCTCTCGTACGATGTTTTTCCCACGAGATATTGCGTGCATACCAGTTAGTAGCTCCAAGAACACAACTCCAAGACTGTACACGTCGCTTTTGTCTGTTAATTTGTGTGTCAGGAAGTATTCTGGATCTAGGTAACCCTGTAACAGTTAAACAAATGCAGATTTTGGAAGTAAGCAATGAATGATATGAAACTCTGAGAAACCATGTTAGATCTTTGATGATGACTTACTGGAGTCCCGCGAACAACGGTAGAGACATGTTTAGGCACATCTTCTTCCTCATCTAGAGAAGGAGCAAGACGAGATAGTCCAAAATCTGCAACTTTGGCATTGAAGTTTGCGTCTAGGAGGATGTTACTAGCTTTGATATCTCGGTGGAAAACTGGTGGATTCGCTTCTGTGTGAAGGTAGAGAATACCCTTGGCTGCACCTAACGCAACACGAAGCCTCATGCCAAAACTCAATGTTTCCTTACCTTTAGCTGCATTCAACATAACATGGCATGCTATTACTCATAGAAAATGATAGAGATGGTAAAACCATAAAATCTTAGTGTGGTTTGGTACCAGATAACCAGTCACGCAAGGTGCCATTAGGCATAAATTCGTACACCAGCATCTGCATATTCAGAAACTGTATAAGCAATGGATGAATTGATAAGAGGGTATTAAGGATGTACTGTGCAGATAGAGAGTAGTACCTGCTCGCCTTCTTCATCGCAGTAACCGATAAGCGAAACTAGATTTCGATGATGTAACCTTGAGAGCAACTCGATCTCGTTCAAGAACTCTTTTTCGCCTTGTAAAGATGATTCATCTGCTCGCTTTATTGCAGCGACAGTTCTGTCAAATAAAATACCTCTGTAAACCTTTCCATAGCCTCCACGTCCAACCAAAGCTGAGCTGCTAAAATCGTCTGTGGCCTCAGCTAGTTCTTTGAAAGTGACGCCTCTTATTCCAGAATTCAACAAGGAAGCCTTCGAGGCTGACAAACACAACCAGATTATCAATTCACATGGTTCTAAACCTTAATAGCAGATTGGAAAACGGCAGTTTCAGTAATACTTACATGTTCGCCTTTTAGATATCTCACGGTCATGCTTAGTGATTCTCCTAAACAAAAAGATTACAGCTATAGTGGAGAGCGCAACAGTAACCACCACAGCCCCTGCAGTTATTCCTGCCAAGCGGCCCCAGCTGACACCTTTACTTTTAGGTTCGAAGTCAACTGTAACACCAAGAAAATTTTGAGTTATCACTCAATCTAAACCTGCTTGTATTTGATAAGAGAAAACACCATAGAGACGCACCATCTGAATAAGGTCCCTGCAGAGTGAAGTTAAGTAACTCATATGGGCCAAATAAGTCACTACCAGGGAACATCCATGATGCAAATATGCCTCGAATTCTGAGAACTTCACTCGTGTTAAACGTTCTTGTATTGGTTTCATTAACTTTAGGAAAAAGCTTCAGATACATCCTGAGACGAGGTCCTTTCTCCCATTCATATGAATCAACCCAGAGTTGATATGGCTCCATTTGAAGAGAATTAGTTACATACTCATCAAACTGATCACTATATGGAGGAAAGTAGGAGAAACTGGGACTTTTAAGGCGATATCCAATCCTGAGAGGTGCTGCACAAAAGCATTGTAATGGAGATGCAGGACTATATTCATAGAAGTCAGGAGTGGGGCAAGCAAAAGCAGGACAGTTCAGTGCGGTATTAGTTGTATTGGTTGGTAGTGGTATCCAGTCCTTTCCATTGGATTCACAGAACAATCCTGCGTTTGACATGCTTTCATTCTTGCATATAGGATTGCCATCAAGCCTGCAGATCATTTAGCCTCTCTGTAACAAGCACTCAAAAAGCAAGATCTATATGCTAACTAAGACGCAGATCAAACTAAGGAGTACCTTAAAGTGACATTTGCTGGAGGACGCAAGTTTCCTTGAATATTTGACAGAGAATTGTTCCTGAAATCACTGTAGAAATGGGAGAAAACAGGAATATCAGATTGGTGAAGAGAACGTGAGTGTAAGTGAAGAAGAGAAACAAGGATTTTACAGTAGAATTCTAGCATTTTTAGGTAAAGAGATGTTTCTCCAGAGGGAATCAGGGACAGATCCAGATATGAAATTGTTCTTCAGCAATCTGCAGAATATAAGATCATTATTTTCCAAGTCAACAATTAATTCGTTTGGAAATAAAGAAACATAAACATCATTTCTCACAGCATCTGAAGCGAAGGGAGGTTTGAGAAGCTCTCTGGTATGGAGCCATTTAGCAAATTGTTTGAAAAATCACTGCAATCAACCAGTAAAGTACATGTTTTAACACAATTGAAGGTCATTAATCACCAGTTACAAGAAAAAAACCAAATAAACATACATGGTTGTCACAGCCTTGGAGAGATTAGAAGAAGGTATAGCTCCTGTGAGTTGATTCGAGCTAAGATCCCTGTAGCGAACAAGAAATACGACAGGTTCACGACATGGAAAAGAGAATCTATGCTTTGTGATTGATTAGAAACTTACAAGTATCTGAGATTGCGTATTCTGCTAAAATCAGGAAGAGCCCCTTTTAAACTACAATTTCTAAGACTCCTGTAAATGGAAAAAGACAAAAGAACATAAGAAATGACTTGGGATAAAAAAATGTCTTGAGATAAAACTGACCCAAAACTTACATCTTTAGTATACTAGAAAAGTTTCCATAAGAAGCTGGGATATTTGAACCACTGAAGTTGTTGTTATCCAGTTGCCTGTAGCAAGAAATCAATAACTATAAATCTAACCAAAAACTGAGGATTGAGGTAAAACTAAACGAAAGAGAAACATACAGGATCTGCAATTTTGGTAATGATGAGAGTTCTGATGGGAGATTTCCAGATAAGTTGTTGTTGTCTAGCAGCCTGTAAAATTTTCTTGCTTATTTTAACCATCATTATGTCCCAGACATGAAAACAGCAGAAAAAATTGTGGCAAAGACTCACACATGAAGGATGTTTGTAAGATTGAAAAGCTCAATTGGAATCTCACCGCTCAATGAATTATTGTTGAAGTGACTGTACAAGGCAAAAAGCAAAATCTGTGAGATAATACCGAAAAACATGTGTCTGAGGATGAAATCACTGTCTGCTTTGACGTTTTAGACTCACAGATGTCTCAGTTTTATCAAGTTGGAAAAGGATTTTGGTATTGGTCCTGTGATGTTGTTTTCATCTATCTGAAACCTGTTCAAATTCGAAAGATAGCCGAGTTCGCTTGGTAAAGGCCCTGAAAGTTTGTTTCCATTTAGCAGCCTGCCCACAGATTGCTAAATCAGAAAGTGAACATGCATAAGTCAAAAAGGTTACAAAAGAGAAAAGATGTTTGACTTACAAGAGTACCAGAGATGATATCTCTCCTATCTCCTTTGGAATTGGACCAGTTAAATTGTTCCACATAAAATCTCTCCAGAGAGGCAATAAGAAAGAGAGATGTCACATTCAGTGGAAATTAAGTATAATCAAAATAAAGGGTATTCTGAAATTCACAATTTGCAAAAGCTTTAGATCTTGGAACTTACAATATTTCAAGTTGAGCTAAGTTTTTGAGTTCTGGAGACAAACTCCCGGAGAGATTCATATTCATCAGCAGGCTGTTTGGTAACAAAAGAAAGCATCAGGCAATTCCAGAACAGGAATATCTAGTCTTAAAAAACTACCCCTAGTTTTGTCTAAGTTAAACCTCTAAACTCCATCATATCTACAAGCAGACTAACTACAATTGCAAGAAGACCACACAAGAATAGAAACAAAGAGTTTGATATGCTAAACTTACAGTTCTCGGACATGCAGGTTCCCATCAGAACCAATTTCATTAAAGCAGATAACTCCAGTCCAGTTTGATGTACAAGGGTCTCCCTTGTTCCATTTTCTCAGATTGTCTTTAGGATCAATCAACTCTTTCTTAACTGATCGTAAAGCAGTGACTGCAAATGCAAAAAATAGTTAAATTCAAGAAGCAGTAAGCCATTCAGGTTCTCACAAACAAAGACAGACAATTATGCAAGTTTTATAACTCCTCCACCTTCCAAAGGATCTGTTTTCTGTGCATCGGCAAGAAGAAGAACGCAGCAAAACGTAGCAAGGATTGCATATGCATAGACTCTCAGAGGCAGCACCATGATAATTGATACCTTAGCAAACGTATCTGTAAACGAAATCAGATATCTATAGACCAAAAGAAAGTCAATCAGAAAAACCCGTTGAGGTTATCAATAATTCAGCGATGTCTGCTTTTAGTAACGATCACATGATTGTAAATTTCACCAATTTAACCTTGAGATTATCAATCCACCGCCAAAAGTTCTCGTATTTATGGCACAATAGGGAAACGGCAGGTGGATTACTTCATTAATTAACCCCACTTATTAAGTAGCTTCAAGTCAAGATCATTACCTTACTAGTCAGATCAGCTCTTTACCCTATGCGAAAGATGCCGTGGACTTTTCTTATAAGGTAAGTGGTCAAGAATCCGAGAAAAAGCTACTCGGCTGACAAATCTGCAGAAACCCTGAAATCGAAGTTGAAATTCAATTTATGCAGACAACAATGTAGATCAACGGTGATTAATGAGAAGACAAATCATCAGGAAAATGATGGGCTGCAATCAGAATCGCGCGAGAGAGAAAACAAAATAACCTTCATGGGTTCTTGGTTTGATTTTTCAGCAGAGGGATGAGGGAAGCAATACGCCGACTTGTCTTCCATTAAAATATCCGAAAAAAGCTTAAATATTTTCACCAAAGGAGTAAAAGTTCCTTATTGGGTTGACTCTACCTGCTCCAGCTTCACCAATCGTGCCTCGTGCGTGAGCTTTTTGAAAAATTAGAATTCCCTTTAGAGTAAAGTGAGCCCCATTATCGGCATCTGAACATTGACGCCGTCTTGAGAGTGAACCCTAGAGACGCGCTCTCGTGGGTCCCCTTGTCATAGTACAAGTCAAATCCTTTCTTCAATTCTCGTATTTTCGGAATTCGTACGCGATTATTAAATACTAATTTCAAAAAAAAAAATCAAAGATCTCTCATTTATATGATTGTACAGGTTTAGCAAACAACAAAAGGTTCCAATTAAACGTATGCACACAGAGAGGTAAACTAGCGAGGTGCAATGGAGGGAATGACGCCACTGACGAGGTCATTAGCTGTAAAATCTATGGAAGTATAATTGTTTCTTGTAGAACTAGAAATTCCTGAAACAGAGTTGCTAGATTGGACCGAAGGGCTTGAAGAATATGGCTTTTCGTCTTTTGGAAACATACCGTATAGATTTTCAAGTTCCCTAACTATTTCCAGCATCGTCGGACGCGCATCTGGATTGTCCATACAACATCTAATCGCCAATTCCATGAATCGCTTCACGCATTCCTCTGAGTAGTGTCCCATGCTTCTGTCTATGACAGATAGCATCATCCCGACTTCACATGCTTCTTTCACCTCTCGGACGATGTTTCTTCCGTGTGAGATTACACGCATTCCAGTGATAATTTCAAGAAAGACGATACCGAGGCTGTAAACGTCACTTTTTTCTGTTAGTCTGTGGCTTAAGTAGTACTCTGGATCGACATATCCCTGTTCAATTCAAGAATTTTGGTCACATTCGTGTAAAATCGGAGGAATTTAGAGAACAATCTTGAAGAATAACTTACAGGAGTGCCCTTAACGATTGTAGTAATGTGATCTTTTTGTACTCCGCCTCCGTCTAGGTCTATGAGCTTTGAGATTCCAAAGTCTGCAACTTTAGGGTTTAGCTTACTGTCGAGGAGAATGTTGCTGGGTTTAATGTCTCGATGGATGATTGGTGGATCAGCTTCCGTGTGGAGATACAGAATCCCCCTCGCAGACCCCATTGCTATTCTCAGTCTAGTCGCAAAAAGCAATGGCTGTTTAAACCTACCTGCAGTTTCAGAAGAATCAAACATTGTCCTTTATAACACAGAGATGTGGAGGTGATTTTACCAGAAAGTGCGTCTTGAAGAGAACCCTTAGGCATGTACTCATACACCAACATCTGCAAAAGACAACAATAAAGTTGGTGTTCCATGATATTGGAAGGTTTAAAGATGAGATTTTGGAATTACCTGTTCTCCTTTCTGATCACAGTAGCCAAGTAAAGAAACAAGGTTACGGTGATGCAACCGTGAGAGCAACTCAATCTCAGTGAAGAACTCTTTCTGGCCCTGCAGAGATCCTTTCTCGGCGCGCTTCACTGCTACTACTAGGCCACCTGGTAAATTGCCTTTGTATACCTTTCCATAGCCTCCTCTCCCTATCTGAGAGAGGTCACTGAAACTGCTTGTTGCTGACTCAAGTTCCATGAAACTGTAACCCTTCACACTCTCCATGTTCATAGGAGGTTTTGGAGCTATGCGAAGGATGGCATAAAGGAGATAAGATTAATCATTCAGCGAAACATATTGATTGACTTAGGAAGTAGTTTCACTTACTACTCTCCTGTTCCTTGACTACATCCTTTGTTTTGCTCCTTTGCTTACTTTTCTTCATGAAAAGAATCAATGCTACAGCGGATAGTGCCAAGAAGAAAGCAACGGCTCCTGCAATGATCCCAACTTTGGCGCCTAGGCTCATTCCTGACTTATCCGATTTGATGAGAGTAACTGCAGCAGCAACAGAAATGATGAAACACACAAAACACAGATCCAGCAATAAATGATTTTTGAGAATTTTACCGTCTTTGTAAGGACCGAGGAGGGAGATATGCATAATCTCATAAGGACCAAGAGAATCAGGGGTTTTAAGAGAGAAAGTTGCAAAGAAGTCTACAATACGTTGAAGTTCTGTGGTATTAAATTTGCTGCTGAATTCATTATACTCTGGAAAAACCTTCAAGTTGATGACTAGTCTTGGACCAGAATACCATGAGAATGATTCAATTGATATCTGGTATAGGTTCATCCCAAGATTTGAGGCCACACTGAGCATGAAGGAGACAGTGTAAGGTCGAAAGTCAGAGAAACTTGGACTCCTAAGTCGAAGTCCAATGCCGATGGGTGCAGCACAGAAGCAGTCAACTGGTGACCCGCTCACGTAGTCATAGTTATCACTTAAGGGACAAGAATGGCGTTTGCATTCACTGGTGGTGGAGTTTTCAGAGGAACTCCCAGGAGCTTCTACTTCTACATTTGAGACACCACAGAGATCAGCAATGTTTGGATCGTTAGTTGTTGCACAAACTGGGTTTCCGTTAAGCCTGATTCATTAAATTCAAAAACAGACTATTACAGATTTCTCAATCTACATTAACTTATCGTCTAAACATGTTTGATATAATCTTACTTTATTGTGACATTGGAAGGAGGGTTTAGAATGGTGGAGGCATTGGTAAACAAGTTGTGTCTCAAATCCCTGCAACAAAAACATTAGTTAGAAGTCTTGATTCAATTTTTTTGTGAAATGTTAATGTGTCTTACAAAACAAGTTTCGCCTTTTCACTAAAGCTTCTGTTCTTCCATATCACAGGAATCTCTCCGCTTAATGTATTGTATTGCAGAGACCTGAAAAATCAAGACAAAATTGTTCCTGAAAAACAAGATCTCTTCATTGGTTTTAAATGAGAAAAAGAGGTAAAAAGTGGGTGATTTACAGTCTCTGCAACTGTGGAAGGCCTGAAAAGTTTGAAGGTATGGATCCATTGAGAATATTGTTGTACAGGTTACTGCATTAAACAAGAGAAATTCACATTGTGAGCAACCAATGTTACAGTGTATTGGTCAAATTTTTATTTGGTGGTTTGGTACTTACATAGTTGTGATGTTCTCAGAGAACCTGTTACTGGGGATGTTTCCAGTGAATTTGTTGGAGGAAATATCTCTGAATCATCAACATAAAAAAGCATCAGAGACTAATATAACATTGAATCCTAAATGGTCTTTCTATTCAAAGTAACTCACAAGTAATAGAGAACCGGTGATTTACTAAAATCAGGAATTGGTCCTTGTAAGTTGCAGTTTCTGAGACTCCTGTTTATATAT
This sequence comes from Aethionema arabicum, assembly GCA_000411095.1. Lineage (NCBI taxonomy): Eukaryota > Viridiplantae > Streptophyta > Magnoliopsida > Brassicales > Brassicaceae > Aethionema > Aethionema arabicum. Next base: position 8,690 of record KE153024.1, read on the forward strand.
AACCAGAGCAGAATCAGTATGGGGTCAAAAGATCAAAACATGGTACTTTTTCTGTCATGTATTCTTACAGTTTGATGAGAGTGGGTATCTTTGCGTAAGAAGAGGGAATCTCTGTCCCAACGAAGTTGTTATTGTCAAGTTGTCTGTAAAAGAAGGAGCAAAGTTTAATTAGTAAGAAAGATATTCCATCTTTAATAGGAAGTTGTTGAAGAAACAAAAAAAAGGCACTCACAAAATTTTCAAGCTTGACATTTGAGAGAGTTCTGGTGGAAGGTGTCCAGTTAGCTTGTTATTATCCATCAAGCTACAAATTTAAACCACAGGTTACATAACAGATTTGTTACAGAATCAAGAATTTTTTAATGTAATCAGGAGACTTACAAGTGCAGAACGCTGGATAAGTTGGAATATTCAGATGGAATCTGACCACTTATTGAGTTGTTGTTCATGTGACTGAGAAAGACAACAAAAGTGATGTTTTCAAGAAGATAATGAAGGAGAATAAGTAAAAGGGAGAGGGAGATCTCACAAGTGCTTGAGGTTTTTCAGATTTGCTAGAGATGTTGGAAGTTCTCCACTTATGTCATTGTAATCTATCTGAAGGATTAAGAGATTGGATAGAGATCCGAGCTCTTGAGGTAAAGGTCCTGTTAGTTGATTTCCACTTAATAACCTGCAAAACAGAACACAATAAGCTGATGAACTATGTGGTCTTGAACAATAAACTTTGATGAAACATTCAAGAAAACTTACAAGAAGACAAGATTAGTCAAGTTGCCTAACTCTGGCGGAACCTGACCGGTTAAATCGTTCCACATAAAGTTCCTGCACAATCAGGTAATAAATTAGAGGAGATTTTGATATATAGTTCGATTGCAAAACCAGAAACATACAATATGGTGAGGTTTGATAAGAAGCTGAGTTCAGGTGCAAGTTTTCCAGTGAGGTTCATGTTGAGTAATCGCCTGCATCATTTGATCAAAAACCAAAACAACAAGAATCCAGCTTATGACATGGTCAAGATTTGGTTACGTAAATCAAAACGCTATAAAAGTGTGCAACGTACAATTCTTTAACATGAAGAAAGCCATCAGATGGATCAGGGATGCAGACGACACCAGTCCAGTTAGAAGCACATGGATCTGTCTTTTTCCAGTCTTGAAGATGATTCATAGGGTCATTAAGCTTACGACGAACTGCTTCCAAAGCACTTACTGCAGCCATACACACAACAAAGACTTTATTAGCATAGCTAATCACTGATCATAACCTCATAAGATACACGATAAGTACCATCAAGTGGATGAGTAATCTGTTGGGCATCAAGCAACGACAAACAACAAGAAGACAAGACCAGAATAGTAACTCCAAGTCCATACAATCTTGCATCCATCATCTCTTATATGTTTTCAAGAGAAAAAGAGTTCTTCTTTTTCCCAGAGATGACCTCAAAACACAGAGAAGAAGGCCTAAACTTGGAGAATGAGTAGCATAACTTGAACAAGGAGAATTATATATGAAAGTTGTAACAACTTGGGAATGTAACTATCAATAATCCTCAGTTGATGGTTTTGTTAACATATTTAAATGTAATTAACGAATGCTGGAACCATTTCAAAGGCAAAGTAAATAGCTTGTTCAAGCAAATTGTCTCTAAAATCGCTGACTTCTTCTGAGTTTCTACAAGTTACTGCATAGTTTTTTCTATGAAAAATTCTAATTTAAACATAGAAAAACACCTAGTGGACATAAGTTTTACCATATCCTTCACTAAAGATTGACCATATCAGAACTATGTATAATGCAACTAAATAGGATATAGAGTTTCATTACTAAAGAGAGAGAGAGGTTTGCTTGAACATTCTCTTTGAAACAGAAACCAGTTTGACTAATTCAGGAAAAAAGAAACACGATAAAATAGGATCCCATCTTGATTGATTCAGAGTAACAATATCTTATGACATGACAGCCTTTGGTATCATAAATTGATAATTATACTAACAAAGAGTTACACGTCAAGAATTAAGTTACAAAAACAAGCAAGAAAAGCTCCAATTAGAACAGACCAAAGAGAGCTTTGACAAAAGGGGATTTCATAAGCTTCTGAAATTTGTTGACAGAGTCATGTATCGGTGTTTAAGAATGGATCCTTTGACTCTGTCTTCTTGCTATTTGTTTGGTGCTAATGGATAGATTGTGTTTATTTCTCAAAACAGTAGAAGATATTTTTGCGTAAACAGAATTGATCAAAATAATGGAGAGTTTTTTTTGTCTACAAATGGACCAAAACTATGAAAAAGTGTTTGGTTTTAAAAAGTAGGGTTTTTGAAGGTTTTAGTGTCAGAGAAGAAAGAGAAATGGTGGAGTTGGAGATTGGAAGTAAAGGGAATTTGTGTCCCCAGGAGACTATAATTGAGTCTTTATAGAGCTCCGTGCCACACATGACACCATCTCCTCGGCTTTTATCACGTGCCTGGAATCATATATATCAAAGATAAAGCTTTAATCTTTCTTTTTTTGGTATTTGGAGTCGAGATTAAGAAATTGAAATGTGGGGAGTGACTAGAAGAGATTAGGGCTTTTTTCAATTCGATTTCTAGAAAAAGGAAAGTGTTCAACTTTTAAATCTTTGTGTATACGGAAAAGCAAAGATTTAAAGGATTTTTTCAGAGATTGCTGCAGCGTCTGTGTCTGCAGACGAAAGCAAAAGCAGAGCTTAATCCCAATTCCCAACTTTGAGACAAGGGTATTTTGGTAAATATCATCTCCGGCGATCAGATTAAGAGCTTCGCCAGTTAAAGGTAGAGAGAGAGTGAGAGATTGATTCACGATGGGTATATCGGAGAGCCCTAAATCTCTCTCCTCTTCCTCTACTCCTTATTGCAGTCGCTCCCCTGTTTTCCCAAGCTTTTCTAACTCCTTCACCACTCGGTAATTTCTCAGTTCTTTCACTCAAACTTGCTCCTTTATGCAATCTCACTTAATTGATGGTTTTGTTCTATGGAATTACAGTATATTCTCCGATGTTGCGGGAGACATCACAATAGTTGTTGATGGAGAGTCTTTTCTACTCCACAAGGTTAGTATATCAATGACCTGCTCTTTACACGGAAGGTGTTCGACGAAATTCGATTTACAGTTTTTTGAAAGTATTTTGCAGTTTCCACTGGTGGCTCGGTGTGGAAAGATCAGGCGAATGGTGGCAGAGATCAAAGACTCTTCAAACTTTTCGCACACAGAGCTTCGGGACTTCCCAGGTGGACCTAAAACATTCGAACTCGCCATGAAGTTCTGCTACGGAATCAATTTCGAGATCACGATCTCGAACGTAACTGCACTCCGTTGCGCAGCTGCTTATCTTGAGATGACTGAGGACTACAAGGAGGAGAATCTGATAGCCAGAACCGAGACTTACCTAGAGCAGGTTGCGTTTCGCAGTCTTGAGAAGTCTGTTGAAGTTCTCTGCACCTGCGAGACGCTTTACCCTCAAGACATTGCTGAAACTGAACGGATCCCTGACAGGTGCGTTGAGGCAATCGCTGTGAATGCTTGCAGAGAACAACTAGTCTTGGAGCTATCTCGGCTAAACCGAGACAATGAATCAGTAGAATTCAAGAGAGGAAATTGTCCCGAGTGGTGGATTGAAGACCTCTCTGCTCTTAGGATTGACTACTACGCTAGAGTTATCTCAGCGATGGCGAGAACAGGCTTACGGTCAGAGAGTATCATCACATCTCTTATGCATTACGCTCAAGAATCATTGAAAGGTATTCGAAGTTGCCAGGAACGGACCAAACTTGATTCAGGTACGATAGAGAACGAGCAAAGGAGCATTGTGGAAGCTATTGTACGTCTTTTCCCTAATGATAAAGGATCTTCTTCAATTCCTCTGAGTTTTCTCTTTGGAATGTTGAGGGTTGGGATTGCTATAGACATAGCAATCTCTTGCAGAAGTGAGCTAGAGCGTAGGATAGCTGAGCAGCTGGAGACTGTCTCGCTAGATGATCTGCTGATACCTGTTGTTGGAAACGGTGATTCAACTTACGATGTGAACACTGTCCATAGAATACTCATATGCTTTCTGAGAAGGATTGAGGATGAAGAAGATGAAGAAGAGGACTGCTATGAGACCGAGAGTCAGACTGGTTCAACAGGCCACAGTTCGTTGCTGAAAGTGGGGCAAATTATCGATGCGTATTTGGCAGAGATTGCACCAGATCGGTGCCTAAGTCTGCATAAATTCACGGCTATGATAGAGATATTGCCTGATTATGCACGTGTCATGGATGATGGTCTCTACAGAGCCATTGATATATTTCTAAAGGTAACTTTTCTTCTCAAGATTCTATCTTTGATTTTGCAACATCTGGTACTGATTACAGGGGAATTTGTTTTATGATATTGGTTAGGCGCATCCGTCTTTGACTGAACAAGAATGCAAGAATCTCTGCAAATTCATAGACCCACAGAAACTATCACAAGAAGCTTGCAACCATGCGGCTCAAAATGATAGGCTACCGGTTCAAATGGTGGTTAGAGTTCTCTACTCTGAACAGCTGCGGTTGAAGAATGCTCTGTTAGGAGATTCAGGGGACGGGCTATTGCTATCGTCTCAGAAACTCAGCAGTGGGATCCCGAGCGGAGCTGCCTCACCAAGAGACACATACGCTTCACTGAGAAGAGAGAACAGAGAGCTGAAGCTGGAGATCTCAAGGGTAAGAGTGAGACTAAGCGAGTTAGAGAAAGAGCAGATGTTGATGAAGCAAGGGATGATAGAAAAGTCTGGTAATGGTGGAACATTTTTTACATCACTTTCGAAAGGAATTGGAAGGATTGGAATATTCGGACCTACAGAAGAGAAGCGCCGGAAGTCTAACCGAAAATCCAGGTCAAGTTTGGAAGGCAAATCCGGTAGGAGTAGGACGCAGTCAATGTTTTAGGTAACTGAGAACAACGTAAATACTATGTATTCTTCATTCCACTCAGCTAAACCGGATGTCTCTTTCAATTCTTGATGAAATCGGTTTAAATAGTATTCTCTTATTCACAACATTTTCAACATGAAGAGTAAGAGAGTTACTGGAAACAAAGACAACAAAATTGACATTAATCCTTTGTGGATGTCATAAAGGAAAATTGTGTTACTTATTTATGCAGGAGAGTTAAAACTTGGGACTTTTGCAGATGGAATCATGTTCTGGCGATTTCAGGAGCTCCAACTAAACGCTTCCGGATCTGCAGAGATCAGAAGAATATTGAGAGAGATTGAGAATGATGAGAAAAGAACAACATTAACCTTATGTTTAAGACTTCAAACCTCGGGAAGCTTCTGTCTGAAAGCAACATCTAGACGTGCATCTAATGTATTCTCGCAGACTATCTTCCCGTCTTGAGAAGCCATAACTATCCCACCAGAGCTTCACCAACAAACCCATTCAAACAACATCATTTTTCATAAAGTCTTAAAGTCGTGAACAGAGAGAGTTCAGAGAGATTTAATTACCAGTGAGGGTCATGGGAACTAGAGACTTTAGGAGGTGGAGGGAGGAAAACTTTGTCATCAATGGTGACTTTAGGAGATCCAACTCCAGCTTTCTCTGCGTATTCTTTCTTAGCATCTTCCATAACAGATTCAATAACTCTCTTATCCATAGCTCTGCATCTCAGCAACACTGATGGCTCTTTAAGCCGTAGCAAACCCTGAACAATAAGAGCTTTCAGAAGTTTCTTGTAACCGTTCTTGTCAGCGGAAACACGAAGAAGATCCTTAGCAGCAGATTCTTTGATATCAGTAACAACATCATCTTGTGCTTGAAGATACTTAATCCTATTTGCATTCAGCTGCGTCGAGTAGTCACTGAAAAAACAGAGACGGATAATAAAAAACAGAGACGGATAAAAAAAACAGAGGAATTGAGAAAAACTCACATTCTTTTGCGGATATCGACTTGTTTAAGCTTTCTGTCATATTCTTGACGAAGCTTACGCTTCTCATTCTCTAAAAGTTGAAGTTTCTCGATGTTGAATTCTTCTTCAGCGGAGATTGAGATCTCGTTGGCTTTCTCTTCGGCTTCTTGTCGTATGAACCGTACCATCTGCTGTATCTGCTTTGACACATTTGCATCGTTCATCTTTGTATCTGTCTCGTAAACACCAAAAAAGAAAGTAAAATATGATCAAAATATTTTAACTTCTAAATCTTATATTACTCTGTTTTTAGAACTGTGACCGTTTTTTTGTGCAGAATCTTCGTTATGTAGACCATTGACTCTTTCTTCATGCACTTACAGCCAAACCATGATAACATGACCCAATTTCGGTTAAAATTTCCGGTTTAGTTTGGTTTTCGTTCTTTGGGCAAAAATCAAAGTTTTACCTAACACTTTTAATGATAACTCACATTCCCAAATTTCTCATTATCTCTTGATTTTTCATGTTTGACTAGACCGCTTGTTTCCTATAACTCTCAAAAAATAATTTGTGATTTCGATATATATTTATTATACAGAAAAAATATCACATGAAAATGCATCTAACATCCATGACAGACTCAACTGCTCCATAACGCAATAAACATTTCATCATTCATGAGAACAGAGTAGCCTCTGTTTTTTCCCACAATGACCGGAAATCTCCGACCACCAAGCAGGAATATTCCGGCAATCTCCAAAGATTCCAACCAGAATCTGCATCTCTTCTCCAAGACACCTCCTCATGGTTTGTTGTCTAACTCAGTGATTCTCTATTACAATGTTGTTAACTTTATTTAAACTTTGAGGTCTGTTTTGGTCGTAGATGGATGTTTTGTGACACGAACTGTTTCACCTTCATTACCTCCAAAGTCCAGTTCTTTAAAGGCATCATCAAGGTTGCAACCACGAGCAGCTGCTTTGACCACTTCTTCTTCAATCCTCACTACAAGTTCAGCTTCTGTTTCTTCCTTCATCAGATCTTCTAATCCATCGAGGTTATCCACTGAAAGAATCAGGCCTTCTACACCAACCACATCAGCTTCTAGTTCTAGATCATCCTCAAATCCCACCACTCGAATCAAATCTACCACAATCTCTGCATCAAGATCTGCATCCAACGGTCGTGCAATGCCTTCATTGACTAAACCAAGCTCCCTTAGACCTAGAATCACAACTCCACTTCCCGAAGTTTCACTTGAGAAACCTCCAAATCTCAGAAAAATGATCAGAGATGGACCAATATCCGCTTCAAGGACCATACCAAAGGCGAGAACAGAGCACAAGACTCCTGTGACAAGTAAGAATCTATCTCCTAATGTTCAAAGACAACCAGGAAAGAGACGTGTTACAGATGCACCAAAGGTTTCAAACATCTCAGACGTAAAACCACAAAGAGCAGTGATGAAACCATCTGAATCTGTCAAGGAGAAAACTGGACTTGGGAGATCATTCTCAAAAAACTCACTAGACATGGCTATTAAACACATGGTAAGGTACCAAGACCTGCATTATCTAACCGTTTCAAATTCATTTATGGCACTAGTTTTTGTGTAGGATTTAAGAAAAGGTAACGGCACAAGACAGTTCCCGATGAGCATTAGGTCAGGAGCTTCGAAGATACAACCAATCCATTCAGAGAATCATTCAAGTTCCATCTACAAGAACACTGAAAGCAGCAGCAACGTTAAAGGAGCAAACGAGGGAAGACTCTTGGCTAAGCTGAGCAACAAGGACAATCACGTGTACGAGAGCATGAGGTACGAGACGCTGCTACTTAAAGAAGACGTCAAGAACACAAACTGGCTGCACAGCATTGATGACAGGTCGCTAGATCATGAGCTTGAGCTGCTACCAGAACCCTTTGGCCCCTTGTAAAACAGTTGATTCTTGATTCTTGAGTTTTGAGTGATATATGTTGGAATTATACCTTTATCAAGGGTAAGGAGAATGATATAATCAAATAATTTTTATCCATAAATTTTTTAATAGAATAAAAAGAAAATTTTGTTTAGACGTCAGCATCTAACTATTTTAATAAATTAAACTCTAATACTAATATAATATTAATCACAAAGACTTTATCCAAAAACATTTAAAAGCAAAATATTTTTTTTTATAAAATGTGATTCCGAACTATATGATATAGTTTAGGTGACTTGCGTCTGTCGAATTAACATGGTTACTAATCTAATGATTTTCTTTATTTATTTTAATAATTAAAGAATTTAATAAAAGGATTGCCTCTGAGCGGAGTAGAAGTTTCTAGAATGGGTCGCAGATTCCCTTCTCTATATAATAAAAGGAAAGTAGAAACTGGAAGCGAAAGGGCTTCGCCTCTTGCACTCTTCTCTTATACGCGCCAGTTGCCGATTTCTGCCGTTCCTCTTCCAGATCCGACAAATCTTCTCTCTCGGGTTCTTCCTCTAATCCTTCTCTCTTGATTTGCTCCTTTGTTTTCTTACGCCGCGTAGGTTTCCTGTTTTCCTAGGGTTTTGAATCATTTGTATGTATATATGTTGCTCGTTTTGGTTTCTTCGTCGTTTATTTTCAGGGTTGTCTTTGTTCTGTGTGTGTGACTTCTCTGGGTTTCCTCAGGTTTAACGGTCTGACAAATGGCTTCGAAGCGTATTTTGAAAGAGCTCAAGGATCTGCAGAAGGACCCTCCTACAAACTGCAGCGCAGGTATCTTTACGTGCTTCACGATCCTTTTCTCTTGCTATGAATTTTCGTTGATCAAATCCCGTTTGGATAGAAAGTTTCTCATTAATCATGCGAATTTAAACGGCTTAGGTTACAATCTCGTAGATCATGCCGATTACACCAACTTAGGTTACCGTTTTAGAGCTTTCTGGTTGGTTGTGTTTAGGTTCTTCATTGACGAGGGTTTGATTGGTTCAGTGACTACTATAACACACTTCCCACATTAACTTGTACTAAAATCACTCGATTTTTCTTTTGTGATCTTCAAAATATCCAGAGCTTTAGTATGAGTACGTTTTTGGCGTTTCTTTTGTCTCTCTTCTTTCATAAATATGATGGACTCGTCGTGTGAAGGATGAACACATTTATATTATGCTAAGACCTTGTCTTTAAATAGGCCCGGCAGCGGAGGACATGTTTCACTGGCAAGCAACTATCATGGGACCCCCTGATAGTCCATACGCCGGAGGAGTATTTCTGGTCACCATTCATTTTCCTCCGGATTATCCTTTCAAGCCTCCAAAGGTATTCTGTTCATGCACTTGGTGGTTCTCAGAATGTAATTTTACTTCAAAGTCTAATCATGCGTTTCTGTTTTGTAGGTATCATTCAAGACTAAGGTATTTCATCCGAATATCAACAGCAATGGAAGCATTTGCCTTGATATTCTGAAAGAACAATGGAGCCCTGCTCTTACCATATCCAAGGTTTGATTTTGTCCGCCGCTCCAAATGCTTGAATCCCCTTTGAACACAGTACAAAAGAGAATATGTTTGCAACCAATAATCTGTATTTGATGTTGTGGAAACAGGTTCTGTTGTCGATATGCTCGCTGCTGACTGATCCTAACCCAGATGATCCTCTTGTACCGGAGATTGCGCACATGTACAAGACAGACAGATCCAAGTATGAGACTACAGCTCGCAGCTGGACCCAGAAGTATGCCATGGGATGATTATAAAAGAAAGTAGTAGAGAAAAAGAGAAAGAGAAGCACTGGATATGTTATTTTCCCCTTGAAATGTAAAACCAAAAATTATGCTTTTGATCATTATGAAAAGAAGTGTCTATGATCATTGAAAAACAAAAGACATGTTAAATAAATGACCCATAAGCTTCTCTTCTATTCTCTCAAATTGTTACAAATACAATCATGCTCTTGTTCACGATATCAAAGATATGATCGCATTTCTTGAGACGTGTTATTTAAGACGAAGCTGGTGAAGGCAGTGGGCAAAGGTGTAAAATGTCGAAAACGATGACGTTTTATATCTGTGTCAATCTATCATCGATTCCTTCAGGGGAAAGGTAAGTCTTTTACCCTTTTTCCTATTTTTGATAATGAACGACTCTCCAACCTCCAAAATGTAAAGCTTTTTAATGGTTTTTCAGCGATTACGCTAGCTAAGCGGATCCCCTTCATTTTCCTGACAAGGTTGTGTTTTTGCTGCCACTTTCTTTCTTCTTTAGGGAATTCTCGTATGCTTCTCAACATCTTTCGTTTTCAGCTTCAAATATCCAAACGTCCAAATGGGGGCTTGCGTTAGTAAGGTCTGTCTTCTACCCTTTCTCCATCAACAACTTCGTGGGATTGGTTCAATATCTGATTCTTCAATGTTACGTTAAATCCTTTCTAATTCATATGCTAGATTCCGAATACAATCTATTAACATTCCAATTAGATTCAACCTGAGCTTTCGTAGATTTTTGACTCGAATTGTTTGTATGTTATTTGCAACCTCTTTATGATCTCAGATGAGGTTTGTGAGATATGTTTCATAGAAGAGGGGGTTTCGAATTCAAAAGGCATATGTATTTTTCATTACGTTGGAACTTCTACCTTGAAAAAGCTTTGTGTTGTTTTGGTTAATGCTCTTTGAAACTGCTTCTTCTTCTTATACGTGTAGTTCAAAACAGACGACGATATCGATGATGGTTCCAACCATCGCGCTAAGTTTTCAGGCGGAAGTGTTCATATGATTACAACAAAAGAGAGCTGGGATGAGAAGCTAGCCGAAGCTGAGCGTGAAGACAAAGTAGTATGTTTTCATTCCCCCCCATCTTTTGCTTCATTTACTTAGAGCTTCAACATTTCTTTAAGTACCAATGAAAGTAGCTGATCATCTAACAGGTTATTGCAAACTTCAGCGCAACTTGGTGTGGTCCTTGTAAGATGCTAGCACCGTTTTACGTTGAACTCTCAACGAAACATCCTTCTTTCATGTTCTTACTAATTGATGTTGATGAACTCATCGTAAGTCTTGATGACATAACGATCAAAAACACAAACAAAAGCTTGATGATTTTGTTTTCACCATTGAATTCTTCTCTCTGTTTATTGCAGGATTTCAGCACGACAATGGATGTAAATGCAACACCAACGTTAATATTCTTGAAAAATGGACAGCCGATTGATAAACTTATCGGAGAAAACAGAGTCGAGCTTCAGAAGAAGATCCTATCTATCGCTGAGTCCATGCCAAGCACTGCAAAGTGACAGTAACCATTTGCTGTCTGCTTTTTAACTAGTTTTGTTTCATATCTACGAATTTATTTTTGAACTGGGATCAGATTCACTAAAAAGTGACAAACTTTTATGATTGTTCCGACAGGAAAAACCTGAGCTTTATTAAAGTAAATATAGATTATTTTGAATCCCAAAATGGGAACTTTCTTTATGAAAAGAGGAAGAACACAGAAGGGATTAGTCTGTGTAATAATTATCCACATATACAATACATATACACATATATCTCCAAACCTATTTCAAGAATACTACTTTTTAAACACATGAATAAATCCAATGAATGTATCTTAATGGTCTTCTTCTCCATTTTCTTGTCTCTTCCTCCTCCTAGGAGGAAAAGTTTGAGATGAGAAGACGAGGCAGCAACAAAAATTCAGCAGAAAAAACTGTTAGGCTACCCTTGTGCTCTGTGCTGTATCCAATGCCGGTGAGAATGTAGCACAAGAAACAAGAGCAAGCCAGTAAACAACAACAACAATACACACATACATATATCTTCTTTAATACCCCAATCCATCTTCTTCTTCTTTCTCTTTCTCAATTTTATATCTTAGCGTCCAGTTTTCGGGCGTTTCATTGCATTTGAATTGAAAGGAGAGACACTGCCACTTGGTCCTGGACTCTCTTCTCTCAAGTTTGAGTTTAGCAATGCAAGCTCTCGCAATTGCTGCCTTTTGATGTAATCCTGCGACTCATCCTGCGTCAAGATATATGTGAGTCTTATGTTTATGGGCTGTGCCTTGAGCACAAGACTATCCTTGACTAGTCAAAACTCCAAATAGGTATTTACAGGGAAACTAACAAGAGATGAAATACTGAAAATACTGAGTTAAAAGCACCCACCACAGGCTTGAGCAACTCCTCAATGATTTCCTGCGCCTGTCGTAGCCTTAAATCCACTATACTTGCAGGCATATCAGCCTCAATTAGAATGTGCAGCTGATCATTCAGATGCTCATAGCCTGGCCTTCCTCTAAGTTTCTCTTCCTAATGATAAAACAAAGAGAAATGAATACAAATAAGGAAAAAGAACAAGGAGAGAGCAAGATAAGGGTATGCGTTCGTTACTTTATCAGGGTCTTTGATTGACCCTTTCCCTCTAATATACACACGGCACCCAGTAGTTGCTTCAACTCGCTTCAGAGAGTTGCCTCTAGGACCCAAAAGCCTTCCAACAAAATTAAACTGCAAACCAAAAGCAGAAGGAAGTTAAATAGATAGTTATTTCCCTAAGAACTCAAACTGGATAGAGAGAAGATGATTCATTTTACATTAGGATATGTGTCAACCGGAATATCTAAGCGTAAGATACGCTTCACTGTGAATGAACTTGGGCTTGCAGGAGCACCTTGCCACTCCATTGCCATTGTAGGCGGCCCCCCTATTCTCTACAAGAAAGAAACAGGTTTTTAAATGAGTCACAGAAATTAGAACCTGGTCCATCTTCCCAGTCTAGGACAATGCTTTACAGTAATGCAGGATAACAACAAGTGTCGCTACCTAGACATTAATGGCAGATAGGCTAGCAAGGAAAAAGCCTAGAAATCCAATATCATCTACCAAGAATAGACTACTTCAGGGTTATAAGTTATGTGGACTATGTACTAAATACTTATGAATCATGTAGACTTGGTGAAGGATACAAACAAATAGATAAAAGCCTTGAGGCCCTTGACAATACACAAAAGTTCAAAAGAAACATGTGTTATTTATGGGAAATGGCTACCTCTTGTGGAAGACCATTCCAACCACCTAATCCAGCACCAGGAACATTAGACATGAGGTTAGGGGACGCCATTGGACTAGGACTTCGGTGACGGAGCCTGTCAAAATCTGTGAATCCTTGATTTGACATCATCCCAGAGACACGAAATATCTCTGAAAAAAAAAAAAGAGGAAATGTCAGGATACCACCACTCAATAGAGGTTAAGAATCACAAACAGTTGAAAAAAAAACAAGACAAAAAGTGCAGAAGCATCTACTTTTTTAGAGTAACATGATTCCTTAGACAGAGATCATATCACCTACAGGACTGGAAACATGTTATAATCTGCTTTAATTTCCCAAAGAAAAGGCACATATTAAGGCAAAACTGATGCCTCTTCAAATTTAAGATCTTTAGATTCGTTTGGCCTTTATGCTACAAAGCTGGATGCTTTACAACAAAAGGGTGATAAACTATCAACATTATTTCCAAAACTTGCAAGCAAAAAACACTCTGCCAAGTCTGCTTTATACTATGAAAGTAACAAAATCATATCTACTAAACCTCTGCAGCATCAAGACCATTAAAACTGACAGCTGCTAAAGTAGCTAGAGGTCTAATGTTGTCCAAGATCCAATTTGGTATTAAAGAAACGAGTTGGAAGACAAGCCTTTAACAAAATAGAATCCCTAGATCCAAAAAGAGAGTATCAATTTGACAAGAGTAACCTTGATTTAAGAGTCGGCTACATATGGGAAGTACTTGCATGAAAGGTCCAATCTTGTGATGTTCTGCTAACAACTCAGACAAGTATTGGCTGCAGAAGACGATAGCAAATAAAAAATGAGGCAAAAGAAAAACAGAAAGAATGAAAATAAGCGATGGAGAAGAAGAGGAAAACACACCTATCAACATCAGGCGTGCTTCTAATCTGAGGAGAGGCCGCTCTAGCTGGTGAAAAGTTGGGATTATACAAACCAGACATGGTAGTTATGACTCTGCAAGTATGAGAGATCAAAATACAAAAAGAAAGAGAAAAAAGGGGATAGATAAAGTAGAAGGCTGATGTGGTTGCAGAGGAAGAAGCAAAACAGAGTCGTCAAAGTAGCATCAGAATCGCTAAAGAAAGGGTTTTTTTTCTTCTTAATAAACGACTGAAAACCCCAGAAGAAAAAGAGAGAGAGAGAAAGAGAGAGATGAGCGTCGATTTACATAAAAGGGTGTCAAATCTATTGTGAGGATTTCAATTTCACCTCTTCTCCTCCTACTTAATTTTATTTTTTGTAAGGAAATAATTGTGTGTAGGTGTGTACTTGATTTCTTTTTTGTCTTTCTTTTGACCTGTGTGGAATCTTTTACGAGTCCTATGACCTGTCTTCTAGTTCAGTTCTAGTCGTTTTCTTAAACGACCAAAATAGAAGAAAAAAAAATTACAAATTTGAATATACTTCAAGCCAAAAATGAAGCAATGCTCTGTATATGAATAAATGATTTCAAATAAAAGTGTTTACAGAAACCTAACCGAAAGAAGAGAAGGAAGAAGGAGAATGGAGAAGGAAGTTGAGAGTCGTCCAACGTTTCCAGAGTCTCCAGCTAGCTTCATCAGGCCTCCAATCATTGTGTTTCATCGTTGAAACAACCAACTCATCATCACTAATTGCTATGATTAGATATCTTTGGGCCTTAATTAAAAGCCCATTAGGCCCATTTTAGTGATTTGGAAACCATAACAGTAGAAGAGGATTTTGATGTGTGTCTGACTCTCGTTCTCGACGGATTCGATCGAAGGAAGGAAGAAAATGACGTGGGTGTGGCTAGAAGCAGCTTTGCCTCTCGGAATCATCGGTGGGATGCTTTGCATCATGGGAAATTCTCAGTATTACATCCACAGAGCAGCTCATGGCCGGGTTATTATTGTTTTGCCTTTTATGTTTTCTTCCCAATTTATCTTCTAGGGTTTCTTGTTTTTTTCTTTTGTTTTGGTGATTTGAATGTGGATCGTGCAGCCAAAACACATTGGTCACGATGAATGGGATGTTGCCATGGAAAGACGGGACAAGAAGGTGACCGACAAAGCCACTGCTCCTTCGTCCTGATCCATTTCTCCTCTTTTCTCTCTCAGGTAATGTATACTTCTTTCATTTGACCCCTCTTTGACTTTAATTGTATCGATTTAGTTTTCTCATGTCTTGATTTCCCAGCAGAGAATTTGCCTTATTTTATTATTTGCTGTAATTTGATAAAGATCATGTAGATCAATACATTGAATTTTGAAAATGTGAGATCACTGGTGTAATCCAAGATTTTGATATTAGGGGGATACTAAATAAGGGCTCTGAATCAATTATCCTAAGACCGGGCAAGTAGATTTGCTTCTGCATTGTTCATTGCCACTTGTAGCTTTTGTGCTGTTTGTTTCGTTGTTATTCAGTGCAGACAGAGTCAACCATTAAGGGGGATGAATAATATCCTTAGCTTTTGGTTCGCAATAGATTATGCTAAGCAGCAAGCAGGTGCGCGTGTGCTGAGTGTTTTTATTGGTTCTGCGATTAAGATCTTGTCTAATGGCTGCTCTGTTGACACTTGTTTTGTGCCATGCTCATTTCCTTACCGTATGAAGTTTCTAGTGCAGTGACTTTTGTTCTGCCAAGAAAGTCCTCCTGCTGCATGTTCTATTAACCTGTTAGTTCACAATGTTAACTCTTGGGTAACATATTGATGTGCAATGCAGGGGCTCACGTTGAGCAATTGTGGTAACAAATAAAGGGCTTTCCAGTTGAAGAGGCTGGAGCAGCTATTACTGGTTCCCTATTTGATTTTCGTTCATGTGAGTTTGCATAAACCTTTGAAGCTTTAAAACCTTATTTGTGTACTTAAAACCTGTGTGATTGATATCTTTTGATTCTACAATCTTTTGGCTCTACAGTTCACCTGTGTTGTCCTTCTTTACTAAATTTTTATAGTATCACTTTACTGGTAATGAATGAATATTATTTGGATAGATGATTCTTCCTAATGCTGCTTCTTTTGACATCCAAATCTTTGTGCCTATGTCTTAGTTACACTATCTACTTGCAAAGGGAGAATCATTCTGGGATGTATGTGTCACTTTGCAGTAGGAACTATAGGGTTAGTAAGTATAAAGATCAGTGAACCAACTATTGCACACAAATTGAATTGAATTCATGAAAATACAGAATGAATCAGGACTCTGTTCTGTTAGTGTGAGTGTAAATGTTTCTAGTGATTTACATGAACCGGAAAAAACAGTATCAAACTGAATTTGTCACAGCAGGGCAAGGCACAAGCTTCAGTCAATCTCAAGAATGGGTAGTGTCCGAGTGGTTGATGCTACTGGTGCCCTTGTCTCCATGACCAACTTCATTCTCAATGTTTCTCCAGCATCAGCTATTTTCTCCATCTCACCAATTCTCTTCTTTTCCTTGTGTTTAAGCATCCGCCACACCAGCAACGTCAGACACAGCAGCAACACCAAGCCACCTATCACTGATCCAGCAATCACCCAAACCTTGGAGTCAATTTTCTGACTTTGACCAGACTTCACCACGATTGAGTAATGCCCTTGCTGCACGACCGTACATGTGTTTCCAAGCTCAATTGCGTCGCTGATAATCACCAGTCCTTTCAAATCGAATGTAACGCATCTAGCAATAGAGCCTTCCGGTAAACGTTTTAGACCGGTAAACACTATTCTAATGGGATCACCAGACACTCTAATGTCCAGCTCCTGTAGATTCTTCGCTGAGAGGTTCTTAGCATCGTAAGCAAGAAGACCCAGTACAGGCGCTACATAAGTGTAGCCAGGTAAAGGGTAATACTCCTGGGAGAGATTGCCGAGGTTTTGGTAAACCAAAACGAGCCTTGTAACGTACGGCTTCACAATAAGGCCTTTGGGAATGGCGAATTCCTTCAAGGTAGGAACGCCTCGTTTTCTTAAGCTCCCATTTTTAAGCCTAATGGCGGCAATCTTGATTCCCGTCAGATTTGCAGGTACAGTACCCTCTTGGAGAATGCCGGTCCGGGATCGGACAATGGACTTAAAGGCGTAGTCTTGGAGAATTGCATCGAGACCCAAAGCTTGAGCATTGAGTTCCGGTAGCCAATAAAGACACGATGTGATAAATGTAAGCGTACAGAAACAACGAAGAAGCTTCATTTCTGATTTCAAGAACAAGACCGGAGATGAGTCAATGAGGCTGCTTGTCGCCGAAAACGAGGTTAGTTGCTCTAAGTTACAGCTTCGAGAAGAGAGAGGAGATCGAAGAACATAAAAAAAAAAAAAAAGGAAGAAAAAGAGAGAACAGCAATGGTCTGCTGGCGAAGAGGGACCAAAAAGGTAAAAGAAGTGAAAGAGTGTTTTCTCCTTCCCATGTGTATACAAGCACATGCTCTTGTTGATAACCAAAAAAAAAAAAATTTTATTTTCTTTAAAATATGTAGAACTCACATTATTAGCTGTTATTTTTGAAAAAAAAAAGCGTTATTATTTTCTTTACTCTATGTTGATTAATGGGTTGAAAGGCCCATACAGGTATTAAGCCCATATTAATGGGCTTTTGAAAAGTCGTCGCTACCTGAAGTCAACATTTCGGATTCACATTTGCAATGTTAATCAAACTAGAACCGTTGATTCACACATTTACTATATCACCAAAAGAAAAGGAAAATAATAATACACAAGTTTTTTTTCTTCATTTTTTTTTCTCTCTCCGCGGAAAGACGACGCAGCTCGCCGGATCTCCGCCGTTGTCACCTTCTGCTTCTTCCTCTTCGGTTGGGATCTATTTACGCCACTTCCAATTTCACACTCCTTAGCAGAAGCGCGACTCGATTAGCGTTTGATTGAGACCGAAGTCAAAGCGATCTTTATCAATTTACTTTTTTGACTCTGCTTGGTTTTCCCCTTCCGTTTACCTTCTAATCGATTCGTTCTAGGGTTTCCTACACCAGAAGAGCTAATTCGATTTGATTTCACAAGGTTTTATATTGATTCCTGCCCTTTCAGGTAGTTTGGTCGGTTTTCTTGCACTCGTTATTTCTTCCACGCTTTATTCCTTTTTCTCTTCATACTCGTTGCTTTTTGTGTTAAAAACGCGTTTTTCCCTCTTCGCTTTTTCGTCGGGGAAACGGAAGAGATGAGGATTTCTCCGACTGATCGTCGTTTAATTGTATGATGCTTAGGGTTTCTCACTCCGGCCTTAATGGAAACGTCTGGCTCCAATCATGATGCTTTTAGGGGTTCTCCCCGGAGAAATTATATCCTTTCAGCTTCCAATATCATCCAGGCCCCCATATCAACCTTGCTAGAATATTCGGGTTTGTTACGAACGAGGAGTAGTCCTAATCAGGAGGCGGAATCGCTGATTAGTGATGATTCAGCTGGAGTCTCTAATGGAGAGGTTGCAATTAGGATAATTGGGAATGGTGAGCAGGATGCTGGGAGTGATAATAATGGTTTGAGGGAAGCTGGTGCTCATGGACAGAGTGATGTTTTGGGTTCTGGTAGTCAGGTTGATCCCAGAGGTGACGGTGGCAGCGCTGTAGCTGGAGAAACGGTCTCTCACGCTTCTTCAGGTGCGGCTACTGAGTCTGTACCTGGTGATGCGACAGGGTCTAACAACCGGGATTCACCTTACCAGAGATACGATATTCAGCAGGCTGCTCGGTGGATCGAGCAAATTCTTCCTTTTTCTTTGCTTCTGTTGGTTGTTTTTATCCGACAGCATCTGCAGGGTATATCACTCTTTCGTTTTCTGGTCATCGTTATTTGCCGTACGGAGTTGTATAAGTTCTGATCTCCACTTGTTTACATCTCATGTTTTTTCCGTCTCCTGTTCAGGGTTTTTTGTGGCAATTTGGATTGCTGCTGTCTTGTTCAAATCAAATGATATTCTGAAGAAACAAACAGCTTTGAAGGTTTTAAAGCTCCATTTACTTCTTCCCTTTACAACTTCAAGTTCAAACCATTTTTTCTAAGTCTCAAGCATCTCTTTATTTTTTATTGATTACAGGGAGAAAGGCATATCTCAGCGTTAGTTGGAATCTCTCTCGCATTCACGGCCCATGTTATTGGTGTTTACTGGTGGTTTCGGAAAGATGACCTCTTGTATCCATTAATCATGCTGCCTCCAAAGTCCATACCACCCTTTTGGCATGCCATTTTTATTATAGTTGTAAATGGTGCGTTCCTTCTCTAGTGTATTGTTTCCATGTATTAATGAGTCTCGTTTCATCAACTAACATACAGTCTGCTCTTTGTCTTATCATCTATGTGTGATAATTACACACACATGTTCATGCTTTATCCCTGNCAGCAATGGTCTGCTGGCGAAGAGGGACCAAAAAGGTAAAAGAAGTGAAAGAGTGTTTTCTCCTTCCCATGTGTATACAAGCACATGCTCTTGTTGATAACCAAAAAAAAAAAAATTTTATTTTCTTTAAAATATGTAGAACTCACATTATTAGCTGTTATTTTTGAAAAAAAAAAGCGTTATTATTTTCTTTACTCTATGTTGATTAATGGGTTGAAAGGCCCATACAGGTATTAAGCCCATATTAATGGGCTTTTGAAAAGTCGTCGCTACCTGAAGTCAACATTTCGGATTCACATTTGCAATGTTAATCAAACTAGAACCGTTGATTCACACATTTACTATATCACCAAAAGAAAAGGAAAATAATAATACACAAGTTTTTTTTCTTCATTTTTTTTTCTCTCTCCGCGGAAAGACGACGCAGCTCGCCGGATCTCCGCCGTTGTCACCTTCTGCTTCTTCCTCTTCGGTTGGGATCTATTTACGCCACTTCCAATTTCACACTCCTTAGCAGAAGCGCGACTCGATTAGCGTTTGATTGAGACCGAAGTCAAAGCGATCTTTATCAATTTACTTTTTTGACTCTGCTTGGTTTTCCCCTTCCGTTTACCTTCTAATCGATTCGTTCTAGGGTTTCCTACACCAGAAGAGCTAATTCGATTTGATTTCACAAGGTTTTATATTGATTCCTGCCCTTTCAGGTAGTTTGGTCGGTTTTCTTGCACTCGTTATTTCTTCCACGCTTTATTCCTTTTTCTCTTCATACTCGTTGCTTTTTGTGTTAAAAACGCGTTTTTCCCTCTTCGCTTTTTCGTCGGGGAAACGGAAGAGATGAGGATTTCTCCGACTGATCGTCGTTTAATTGTATGATGCTTAGGGTTTCTCACTCCGGCCTTAATGGAAACGTCTGGCTCCAATCATGATGCTTTTAGGGGTTCTCCCCGGAGAAATTATATCCTTTCAGCTTCCAATATCATCCAGGCCCCCATATCAACCTTGCTAGAATATTCGGGTTTGTTACGAACGAGGAGTAGTCCTAATCAGGAGGCGGAATCGCTGATTAGTGATGATTCAGCTGGAGTCTCTAATGGAGAGGTTGCAATTAGGATAATTGGGAATGGTGAGCAGGATGCTGGGAGTGATAATAATGGTTTGAGGGAAGCTGGTGCTCATGGACAGAGTGATGTTTTGGGTTCTGGTAGTCAGGTTGATCCCAGAGGTGACGGTGGCAGCGCTGTAGCTGGAGAAACGGTCTCTCACGCTTCTTCAGGTGCGGCTACTGAGTCTGTACCTGGTGATGCGACAGGGTCTAACAACCGGGATTCACCTTACCAGAGATACGATATTCAGCAGGCTGCTCGGTGGATCGAGCAAATTCTTCCTTTTTCTTTGCTTCTGTTGGTTGTTTTTATCCGACAGCATCTGCAGGGTATATCACTCTTTCGTTTTCTGGTCATCGTTATTTGCCGTACGGAGTTGTATAAGTTCTGATCTCCACTTGTTTACATCTCATGTTTTTTCCGTCTCCTGTTCAGGGTTTTTTGTGGCAATTTGGATTGCTGCTGTCTTGTTCAAATCAAATGATATTCTGAAGAAACAAACAGCTTTGAAGGTTTTAAAGCTCCATTTACTTCTTCCCTTTACAACTTCAAGTTCAAACCATTTTTTCTAAGTCTCAAGCATCTCTTTATTTTTTATTGATTACAGGGAGAAAGGCATATCTCAGCGTTAGTTGGAATCTCTCTCGCATTCACGGCCCATGTTATTGGTGTTTACTGGTGGTTTCGGAAAGATGACCTCTTGTATCCATTAATCATGCTGCCTCCAAAGTCCATACCACCCTTTTGGCATGCCATTTTTATTATAGTTGTAAATGGTGCGTTCCTTCTCTAGTGTATTGTTTCCATGTATTAATGAGTCTCGTTTCATCAACTAACATACAGTCTGCTCTTTGTCTTATCATCTATGTGTGATAATTACACACACATGTTCATGCTTTATCCCTGGTTGTTTCATTGCTGTACCCTGTTGGATCATTTAGTGCTTACTCGAGCTGTATGTCTTTATTTTTATCAGATACACTTGTCCGGCAGGCCTCAATGATATTAAAATGTTTTCTGTTGATGTACTACAAGAACAGTAGGGGTCGAAATTACCGTAAGCAGGTGAGCTCTCTTCTGTCTCGTTAGCCTGGTTCACTGTGTATCTGGATGAGATCCCTTTGGCAATTGATTGATACTTTGGTTATTCACTTTTTGATGCAGGGTCAATTGCTTACTTTAGTTGAATATCTGATGCTTCTGTATCGCTCTTTGTTGCCTACACCTGTCTGGTACCGTTTCTTCTTGAACAAAGATTATGGAAGCCTCTTTTCCTCTCTTATGACGGGATTGTATCTGACTTTCAAGCTTACATCAATAGTTGAGAAGGTAGATACTTTTACAGAGCGTGAGCTTCTTTTTTTTCCGAAGCTGAGGGAGAAACTAACATTGGATTTCAGGTTCAATCATTCTTTACGGCATTGAAGGCTTTGTCACGTAAAGAGGTGCATTATGGATCATATGCAACTACAGAACAGGTAAAATCTATTTTCCAAATATTTCATCTTCAAAACCAAACGAGGCAATTAAGGTCATTTTCCAATATCTACAGGTGAATGCTGCGGGTGACCTATGTGCTATCTGTCAGGAGAAGATGCACGCCCCAATTCTACTCCGCTGTAAACATATGTTTTGTGAAGATTGCGTTTCAGAATGGTGAGCTGTTTCTCTTATATAACTATGTTATGATTGGACTTAGCTAGCTATTGGATTTTGATGATTCAAGGGGTGTGATTATGATTGGGCAGGTTCGAGAGAGAGAGGACATGTCCTCTGTGCAGGGCCTTGGTCAAACCAGCAGATCTAAGATCATTCGGTGATGGATCAACCAGCCTTTTCTTCCAGCTATTCTGAATCACAATCAACGAACTTAAAACCACACACAACACACAGACACACAGAGACAACGAAGGAAAAAGAAGGCTCACTCGCTCAACGATCAATTACTAGTCTTGTTAGAGTATTTCTATTGTGGAACCTCAAATTTCCCATCATAAACATTCCAAGGTGGTGCACAAACGACACCACTGATTGCCTTGAGGGTGTTCATACAATGTCATTTGTTAATATGAATCGCTTTTATTTTTCACAGATTATAAGCAATCCCAGGTCTGGTTTGTTTTGGTAGCAGAACCAATCTGATTTCAACATGTATATAATCATGAATCCGACACAAAAACAAATAAAATAATGAATTTTCAGACAAACAAACCAATCAATAAAACCAATCTGTGCACGACAACAGTGTAAATGAGCTCATGTCTCTGTTGCTGTTTTGGTGACACAGACAGAGGTCTCTTGTAAGTAACTGTCTGCAATCATATGAATCTCTTTTAACATCTCTTGACTCGGAGACTTGGTGAGCTCAGGAGAACATGATAATGGTGAAGTCAAAGAGTGTGTTCTACTTAAACAAGGGTACACTTCTGTCACTTCTTCTTTACTTTCGTCTATGTACACAACGTCCTGCATTGTCATTTGGTGGTATTCTACAATCTCCCTCAAGAACCGATTCTCTCTAGCGTATACTGAGTTTTCATGAGCTAATCTTGATTTCTCTGCTAGTAGACTCTCCAATTGCAGCCGAATCTGATGCAACATGAATAAGTAAGAGGAATGGTTACACATAACCAAAGACATGAGATTACTGAATTGTGGAACTCCAAGTTACCATATCATCGTCTGCAGGATTGCTTCCTTTCTCACGATTCTCTCGTAGATGTTTGTTCTCTTCTTCTAGCTGAGCACAACGCTCTTTTGCAAACGCCAAATCTGCTTTCACAGTTTTCAGCTCACGTAGAAGGAGTTTTACTTTAGCAGCTGTAGCCATTGCTACCTACACTCAAAGAAGACACAAGACCATTAATCAACCAGAGTTTTCAACACATCACAAAATCAACTATAAGAACTGAAGAAATATCCAAGTTAAGTTTCTAGATTCACAATAACCAGGAACATTACAACACAAGATAGCATCTTACATCGCGAGATGCTTTGAGTTGAGTCTCATTATCCACAAAGGGAAGTGGCTGCTCTGGGCTCTTTTGCCATGAGGTACTCACTCCATATGATTGATTCAGATCTCGTTCTTCACCACCTGTTCCTCTTCGTCTCGTTTGGAAGTTTCTTGTTTCTTGGATGATATCAGCTGTTTTGCTCTCCACGAGTGTCCGACCTTCCTGGAAGTGAACTGATCTTTAAGACAACTTAAGCAAAACAACGAAGAAACAAAGAGTTAAGTACCTCAAAGGCTTTCTCAAAAGTGTCACCAATCTGATTAAGAGAAGTTGTAAGCTTATTCAGCCCTCTACGTAGCTTTGGACTATCCACTTTCTTGAAACCTTCATTTGAAAGGTATGAAAACCGAGACTGTACACAAAAGACGAAACCATGATGCTGTGAAATCAATTTTATGCAATCATGTATATGATGCACTAGAAACAGCAAAAAGACCTGAGAAGAAGCTGTTGAACTATCTGTAAATGGCTGCTGTGATGATTTGTCATCTTCAATAATAGATTTGGTTTTCTGAGATAAAACTCCCCATAACCTCTTTGGTTCTGTCTCGTATGCCGTCGAATTCTGAACATTAGTCATAAATGAACACAACTTTAAACGAAAATTTCTAAGCATCAGCATGTAATCAATCACTAGATTCAACCTAAGCTGGATCTGATCAGAAAGTTTAGTTTTTTGTTACAGTCACGAATCATCATTATCATCTGCATCGTCAAGCTTTAGACTTTATGCGACTAAGATTGGTAAAAAATGGTCATAATTGATATCATGTACATAAAAGCAATCAACTGATGGTCAAAAAGGAGAAACCTTAGATCTGGGTTTGTCAAACGCTGGCGACGATCTCTCATCTTTTTCGGTGATGATGTTGTTCGGCGGAAGATGATCAATCTCTTCCTTGAAAGTCGTGAACTTTCCGATCCCTTGCCGTCTCCTATACGCCATATTCTAGGAATCCAGCAACAAGTTACAGCATAGAAGGAGAGAAAATGATTTTGATATAAAATTTGAGGAAAAAAGATCGATTATGCTATGATCTGGAAACGGCCCCACTTGGAAAGAAACCAGTGATTAATACTTAAATCTTTTGTTAATTATCCTTACGACAACTCGACAGACTCTGCAATGTCAATGAATGCTTGAGTTTTGTATAATTTCGGTTAAAGTAATCAGTTTCCTAAGAGAAAAATCACTATTTACAGTTTGAAGAGCAGTTTTGTTCTAAACCAGAGGTTTTATGAGCGGCAATTCTCTCAGCTGTTGGCTCTAAGCTTTTAGTGATCATCATCAAGCTTTTTTCATAGCCGAAATGTGTAAAATCTACCTGTAAAGTTCACAAAAACGGAATTTTGAAGTCTTTCCAAGTCAATCAAAGATCTCAAGAAGTGATAAAAATAGAAAAATTAAATAAAAATGCTACAAAGATGAAGAAAAATGATTTATCTATTTTTTCTAGACCGAAAAAAATACTGAATTAGGAAAAGAAATTGCTGAAACTATTCTTTAATTTTTTTGTACAAATGGTTGAATATTGAAATTAATAAAGAAAAATTTGAGTTATTCAATGAATTTTTCCGGTTAAATAGCGATGCAGTTACCCTGCAGATGAATCGGAGACTTTGGTGGGCCAATCTCTAAAGTCTCTAACTTTATTAAAAAAAACAAAAGAAGAAGAAGACAATATATAAGAAAGGTGGAAATGTTACTCCTTTATAAAGTTGGGAAATTTACACACACGTCCCTCGTCGTTGGTTAACGTTGACCCCTTCGGAGTTTGCCCTGACGGCATTAATTTTCTAAATACGAACCGCTTTTTTTGCCATTTTTTTGTCTCTCCCTCGCTGAAATCATCCTTCTTTGCTTCTCGAATCATGGTGGAGATATGATTTCTTCTTAGGTTTTCGAAGACCCAGCGTTTTTCTTGTCAATCGGCCGGTTTCGTCTCTCTGGTAAATTTTTCCTCCTCTTCCTTGAAATTTTCCGATGCCATTTGCCCTAAATTGATCCTTCTTTTGAAATTCGAGCAATTGGTTGGTTCCTTTTACATGTGAGATGCTTTTACTAGGGAGCGGTCATTTTGCTCATCTTTAGGTTTTTATTTCCCCTTTTTCAGACCTTAGAGTTTCTGCTTTTGGATCCGATGGAATCGCTGCCTCAGGGAACGTCTGATGGTCATCAAGTGGAGAGCAATTCAGTGGCTGACGATGCAAACCCTTCTTCAGCATGTAATCTCTGTGGAAGAGTGGTTCGATCTGCTTCTGATGATATGGCCGCTGATCCTGAAATTTTTAGCTTATGTGGAGAGTGTAAATTCTTGTTGCTTGAAGATTTTGGTACCCCCGCGCCTCCCTTATCTCGGAGGCAATCAGCTAGAAGGAGGAGGCGGAGGAGAAGAAATAGGAACCTGAGCTCTGAATTAGTTGGAGATAATTACGCCCAACAATACACACATTTGATAAACATGGCACGAGCCCTATCCACGCTTAATGGTAATGAAGATCAACGTGATGATGGTGAGAGTGCTGCAAGGGTACTCCAGCGAACTAGCTCCCATACCACTCCTAGTGGTTCCAGAAGATGGAGAATTTTCTCGGAATCTGAAAGTGAAGATGCTGACAACTTGGATTCTCGATATGGTGAAACTGAATCAAATGCGAGTTTTAGTCTGTACAGATTTTCAAATGGTGATATTGATGCCATTTCTTTTAGTGCTTACGGTGGAGAGTCAGATGCTTCCACTGACAGGCATGGTTTACTGGATGCTGAAATCTTTGTTCAGCCAGATGATAGGAGCGACGTTGACTTTGACACTGATATAGATCCAATGCATGCTGGTTTGAACCAGTGGAACTCAGACGAAGAAGACGGGGAATGGGAGGAGGCAGATGGTGAAGAAGGAGCAGCACACTCTGGAGTTTCTGGAACTCGAAATAGAAATTATTTGGCAAGTCCAAGTGAGAGCAACAGCTCCATGACACTTAGAGAACAATTCGATTATCCTGAGTTAGAAAGAGGGTTTCGTCGAAGAATTATTGATAGTAGACAGATGTTATCTCGTAACATCTTCACTGGTCTGGAGGATTTGGAGTTCTCTCCCTATGCTGCAAATGTTGGAGATTATCTTGATGAAAGAGGCTTTGAAGAATTGCTTGAGCAACTTGCTGAGTCTGACAATTCAAGAAGAGGAGCGCCACCTGCATCTGTGTCGTGTGTGAAGAATCTTCCAAGTGTTATCATCAGCGAGGATGATATAAAGAAAGGCGGTGATGTTCTACTCTGTGCCGTATGCAAAGAGCTTTTCCCTAAAGGCACTGAAACCACACAGCTTCCTTGTCTCCATCTATACCATGCTAATTGTATTGTACCTTGGCTGAGTTCCCGTAACTCTTGCCCACTTTGCCGTTACGAGCTTCCGACAGATGATCAAGATTACGAGGAAAGAAAGCAGAATGTGGTTACACGGGAAATAGAGGAACAAGAAGTGACCGAAGATAGCTCCTCTGATGATGCTTCAGAAGTGAGGGAAGAAGAACCTGTAGAGAGAGATGAGAGTGACGCAGGTAGTGGCAGCATAAGCAGAGGAAGATGGTTCTTTCTCGCTGCTGCACCAGTTGTAAGTTTGGTGGGCGTTGTATTGGCAATGTGGCTAAGTAATCCACAGAGGAGAAACATAGTAATCTCTCATAACCAAAGAGGAAACAGGAGCAGAAGATGGCTGCCATTTTTCTGACAATTCCTTGGTAGCTTTTGACTAATAAACCATTTCCAGGTGTGAATCCTCGCCTTCAAATTGTGTATCTATATTCTACGACTGAAAAACGATGCTTTTACCATCTGTTCAGTGTCTCGTTAGTTTCTGTTTTCGTTTCATTTTCATGGATATTGTCAGCTGATATCTGTCTGCAAGTTGTTGGAAGATGTTCATGTCAGCTGAATATTGGTTTTTGTGCTGTTTGCACGTGTTAATCTAATTGAAGTGTAACCAAAGTTGCCCTGTGTCTGTTATAAATTATTCTTGATATATATATATTCAGGAAAAAATGAAGCTTGATGAGTTAACTCACATATACACAGCACAGAGATTGAAGCAAAGTTTGCGTGGCTCAGGCACACATGCTTCTGTTCTGTGTATACACAATGTGGATAGAAAAAAGTATGGTGCCGCTCTGTATACTATGACGACAAAAGTAGTTTCTTCTATAGAATATTTACTACCAGATGAATGACTGTCTGAGAAGTGGAAGCTCTCCAGTAATGAAATAATAAGATTAGTGTACGGACGCCTGTTCAGAAGAGTATGTTGATATACAGTACCATCCATCCAGCCATGGAGAAGATGGCGAAAATGTGAACCCAGAAGAGCACAGCAGCTGATTCCCTACCGCAACCTCGAAGATTCGCAACAGCTCCTGCAGCATTTAGATAAGAATCGTGATTAGTGGCAATATTGTGGCTTAGTGGTTTTGGTGTAGAGTCAGGGATGTTACCTGAGAGGACTGATGTAGGCATTGTGTGCTGAAGGAGTAAGACAAATCGGAACATTTTGTCATCAGGAGGAAGGAATCCAAATTTATCAGCTAATGTAACTATTCCTAGTCCAACTGGAGGAACCAACACCAATCGTGCAAATATAATTGATGCTGTTGTCTTGAAACCAAGTTTTGAACTTCCTGGTCCTGAGATTTATACGAGGAACCGTGAGCAAAAATGGTTTAGTAGGTGCTGACCAAGTTAGTATGAAAAGAGAGCAATCAGCATACCATTAATGAGATTTCCTCCCAATGCTAGTAATATACAGGGTATCATGGCGTCCCTGATAGCATAAGGTTTTTAAGAGCTATTAACGTATTGGTTCATTACTGTTTTGCAGAAGACGGTAAAGTATGCGCTTACCCAAGAATAGTGCAGCTGTCAGTTATGAAGTAAAGAGGTGAACCGCTTGTAAATATCAACTTCTTTGTGAATGGTATTGCTCCAAGTATCATAGCAAGGATCTAAAGTAAGCAAAGAAAACGTCTAATTTAGTTTAGTACATGGTAAAGACAACTCCATAATTGCACATTGTCACAGAAACTATGAGAAACTTACCGAGGCAACTATGGCAGGTTGGACGATTTGCTTAAGTTTCAACTTCTCAAAGAGGAAAACATAGATCTCTTCAATCTACATCACAGAACAAAACATATAAACATGTAAGGATCTGCTTTTATATCAGGAAAACAATTTTTAATCAGAAAGTTAGAGGTTCAATATTGAATTTGCACCTTGCTACTCCTTGTATTATCTACACTTGCTATAGGTTCGGTGCCTTCAATAGGCAGATGAAAGTGAGGAGATGCAACGTCGTTAGGGTCATTTTGAGTAAGCAACGGGACTTCTTCTGGAGCGGCATCTTGTGGAAGGTTTTTCAATGGAAGATTATCTTCTTCTTCAGGTTCAAACCCTTCTGGAGGAGGAGTAAACATGTGGTACACATAAGTGTACAAGATGATAGCACCAACCTACATACAAGTTATATATCATGGTTAATTACAGTCCTTGAGAATCATCATGGAAATCAGAACCAAAACCATATCCAGCTCCATAAACACCTGCTGACAATTAGTAGATTGGGAACTAAAGATCCTACATGAAACACTGTCACATGCAGCTACTGTTCTGACACATCTACCTCTTTCATCAAAACAAAGAAGACCAAAACGTGAGTCACTGTAAAAACTTAAGAAGCTAAATGCTCTGATTCTAGGGTTGGATTCAGTATGAAAAATAGCTTACCCATTGACCAAAGGAGATGTAAGCAGTGCCATCAAGGCTACATTTTTCGAAGTCACCAAAAGGGTTTGATGGGTCCCTACATAGAGCCGCTAGTAAAACAAGAGGAACATTCCCAATGTTACCTGGATACAAAGGACACAAACTGAAACCTGTTACAGCACAGACAACAGAGACTATTATATTCTCTTATATTTCTTGGAAAAATGGTCTCACCAACTCCGATTTGTATGATGGTGAAGTTGAAATAAGGGTAAGGTGGATGAATAATGCTAGCAACAACCAGACCGATTAACGACCCTGAGATCGTTGCAAGAACAACGTTTACCGGAATAAACCACCTAATATATGAGAATCATAAGATGCAGTTATGGTGTAATCTATTCAAGAACAAAGATTACAGTATAAGAGAAGAATTTGACAAACCATTGAAGCATTTTTTGCAGAGTAACCGCTTGTCCAAGCTGGGAAAAGATCAAACAAGGAAGCAAAAGCGAAAACACCAACTGTATGAACAGAGAAAACAGAGTCAAAGTAACTATTTAGTTCCTTGATCTGTTGTGCAAAAGCCAAGAAACAGAAGAGGTGCAGTGAATTACCCCGTTTAAGAGTTTACGTCCAGAAGGAGGTAAGATGTTAACATACTTAGAAGCCATGAGAAGGCCTAATAAGCACATGGTGAAAACTTTAATGATAGGCATAACAGCGATTTTGATAGTACCGAACATTGATTCACCAGCAGCCACCGGTGTCTCCATGTAATCGGTCAAGGAGAAGAGGATTCGTGTTATCATTCTGACAAATTCCAAATCCCGACACCGAAAGCAGCGATTTTGACCGCGAAGGTAACGGAATTGGTTAAGGAAAGGGAAGACTTTGTGTTGGGATCTGGAGAGGGAAGAAGACGAAATTGGATTGACGGGGAGTTCGATGAGGTTTTTTCAACACTAGAAACAAGAAAATTTAGTATTTGATGGACACGACACGATTCGTTTGATTGGAGAATCAGTGAAGGCTCCAGAAGGATGTCTCGTTGGCGATGACGTTCTGCTTGCCACGTGCTTCTTGCTTACTTCCTTCGTACTCATTTCCTTTTCAAATCTCAGCAAAATTAACGCTGCAGATTCAATTATTTGACCTTCCGCCTCACTTATTTATTACCTTCTGCGTTTCGGTTTTTTCCCCAAATATACCGGTAGCCGGTTTTTTTTTTTAACCACGGACTTCTTTTGTTTAATTACTAAACAGAAATTAAATTAAGTTAAGCTAAATTACTTTTATACCAAATAGGGAAACAGAATCGCATATCAGGCCCATATATTAGGCCCATATTGTAGGCCCGTATAAAGTTAAATTCAAGAAGCCCAAATTGTTACCGGCGATATTGTAGGTTCCTGCATCTAACTGTAAACTGTTAAGGTAGAGAGGAGATCACTCTCACTGGCGCCTTGAAGTTTGCTTCGTTGTCTTGTCCTAGTGATATTAGGGTTTAAATGGGGTATAGCATTTGAGGTGCAATTGGGGATTGAGAATGAGATCCTTTCCATTGCGCTGATAATGGGCAATTGCGGTACTAGAGACGAGGCTGCTGTCATCACTCCTCAAGCTCAAGGTCTATCTCATTCTCTTTTTTCATTTCCTGTCTCTCTCTATTCGGTTTTTCGTGATCTCTCCTCTATTTGATTCATGTTTCAGCCCAGCAGCTCGAGAAGGAGCATTCTCGCTCTGTCTCAGATCTGAGCGATCCATCCACTCCTCGCTTCCAGGACGACTCTCGTTCCCCACTTTCGTACGCGCAAGTCATCCCCTTCACTTTGTTTGAGCTTGAGACCATCACTAAGAGTTTCCGGCCTGATTATATTCTTGGTGAAGGCGGGTTTGGTACTGTTTACAAGGGCTACATTGATGACAATCTCCGCGTTGGCCTCAAATCTCTCCCTGTTGCCGTAAAGGTTCTCAACAAGGAGGGTCTTCAGGGACACCGCGAATGGCTTACTGAAGTCAACTTCCTCGGCCAGCTCCGTCATCCCAACCTTGTCAAGCTTATTGGTTACTGCTGTGAGGATGATCACCGATTGCTTGTTTATGAGTTCATGTTGCGAGGCAGCCTTGAGAATCACCTCTTCCGAAGTAACCCTCGCAACTCTCTAGCTATATAATCTGGTCTAGAATATAGGTCGCCCATTTGGATAAGTAACCACGCTTCTATATCAGAAAACTCTTTTGATTGGTACATGAACCGATGAGTTGCACTTTTATTCTTCTGTTTTAGCTTATTCCGATTCTTTTCTCATCACGCTGGCCTCAATTATGGTCTGTGTTGAGTTGTTCAGAAACCACATCTCCGTTATCATGGTCTAGAAGAATGATGGTTGCTCTTGGAGCTGCCAAAGGGCTTGCTTTCCTCCACAACGCTGAAAAACCGGTTATTTATCGGGACTTCAAGACTTCCAATATACTGCTTGACTCGGTAACTTGGTTTTTGTTCTCTTTTTCTTTGCAAAAGTTAATCCAAGATGTTGGGAACACCTTTCCCTTCCGACTAACATCCATGCTTGGGCTGACACTGCAGGACTACACAGCCAAGCTTTCGGATTTTGGCTTAGCTAAAGCTGGCCCCCAGGGAGATGAAACCCATGTATCAACTAGAGTAATGGGCACTTATGGCTATGCTGCCCCAGAATATGTGATGACTGGTATGCATTCGTAATATATCCACATTTAGCCCCTTTAACTTCCTTTTTCCGATGATCATATACAATGTTGACGAAGTGATTTCTGCATTGTATTATTTTTCACCTGGGCTGTGGTGGGGGCGATGTTCAGCTGTTTATATAGGCCTTACTAGTTGATTAAAGAGCAGTGCTTAAGTTGGTAGCATAATTTGGATCTCGCTTAGAGTGTTTATTTAGCTTCCCATTACAACCAGAAGAAACATCTCTTATCTCTACCTTCGTGCTTCACTAGTGTGCTATTTAACATATAGGAACATGGCTATACGGATGTTGAACCATACTCATATATGCATTTCCTATTCAGACATTATTTCGATCTGCAAAGCCTCTAGTTTTGCATGATAATAAGTGCTCAAACCATTACACAAATACACACTGACTTGAGTCTATTACCAATGAACAAGGACACTTGACGGCCAGAAGTGATGTGTACAGCTTTGGAGTTGTGCTTCTGGAGATGTTGACAGGAAGAAAGTCAGTTGACAAGACAAGACCTAGCAAAGAGCAGAACCTAGTTGATTGGGCTCGGCCGAAGCTGAATGATAAAAGAAAATTGCTTCAAATAATTGACCCGAGGTTGGAAAACCAATACTCTGTCGGAGCAGCTCAGAAAGCATGTAGTCTGGCGTATTATTGTCTGAGCCAGAACCCAAAAGCGAGACCATTGATGAGTGATGTGGTTGAGACTTTAGAACCTTTGCAATGTACAGGTGATGCCAGGGAAGTTTCATCGTCCCTTACCCCTAGTGCATTAACTGCAGCTGCATTTGCAATGGGAGGGGTGTCTGATTACAGAATGCACCGGAGGTTTACAAAGAATGTAGGGCCTGGTGCCATATGCAGGTCTCCCAATCCAAATTACTCACCCGGTGGGCCTGCAGCATGCAGAGTACGATGATTAGTGTGAAGTGTACATAATCGGTTTGCTGACTTCCTTTGCCTAATTTCTCCGAGGCAAACATCTGGTTGCTAAAAGTTTGGTCACGTGGTTGTTATTGTTGTTTATTGGCATCTTACCGTGTACTGATCTTTCTAATGTCCTGTACGATTATGGTGGAGCGTGGTTCCTGAATAATGCGCTATAACATGGTGCTTGTATTTGTCTGACATTTGAAGGTGAAAATTTTTGTGTTAGCAGTAATGGCTTTCTAACAAGTGGGCAATCTGGAGATAAACGGTTGGTGCTGCCGCATGTTGTTCTGCCTTTGACAGGAACCAGAACTGTCAAGAAGTTAGAATGGTAATGAGCAATGGGTGATGTGATCGAGAAGTGATTTTCTACTGTAGTGAACTTTGGAAATTGGAATCATGAGAAGTTTAGTATCACCCTCAGTTATTGGGAAATGGAGGTTTGCCGTCAATGTATATGATGGGACTTGAATGGATCTGAGCATATGAGGAGTGACCCACAAAGCCCTCTCACTTTTTATCCACCACATATATTATTGATCACCTAATCTTGCTTCTCCTTCGTCTTGCCCTGGAAAAAGAATGGAGTTGAGATTGCATACTGCGATTTGGTTAGTTATGCTTGCGATTTTTATGGTTACAAGCTGTAGCCAAGGTGGGTCAAATTGTTAAAACATTTATCATTAGCTTGTAGTGGTGTATCTCATCGCGTGTCTTTTGCAGGAGAGATGACGAGGATAAACGGAGAAGAAATGAAGCCAGTAGAGATGGAGATGGAGTATAGAGTATGGAGGAGAAAGCTGATGACGCCATTGGAGCTGTGTTTGGAGTGCAAGTGTTGCTCCTCCACCAATTGCGCAACCATGCCTTGTTGTTTCAGCATCGATTGTCAGCTTCCAAACAAACCCTTAGGCGTTTGTGCCTTTGTTCCCAAGTCATGTCATTGTACTTCTTGCTCCATCTAAGTCTGTTTTTCTTCTGTTAACATCATATTGTTTCAGACATGAGCTTCTTCTGCTCTGTTCTTTGTTTGATTCATCTTTACAATAATAGACGACAAGTTTAACTTTTTTCCTTTTTTTTCTTTTTTTTTGCCAAGTATGAAAAATGGGCTTTTGGTTGATTTAATTCGGCCCACAAAAAATTATTCCTGAATAGCGAATATCCCTTCTGGTAGAACTCTGTTTATTCTTCAATTCAGTCTTCTCCGGCAGAGAAAAAAACTTCTGCTTGGTGCTTGTGGTTGTATAGAACATTGTGTGTAATCAAGTCAGTAGATCGCGTAAGGATTTTGAAAATGGCGTCGACGGAGGGGCTTGTGCCAATTACCCGTGCTTTTCTCGCTTCCTACTACGATAAATATCCTTTCCCTCCTCTTTCCGACGACGTTTCTCGGCTTTCCTCTGACATCACTTCTCTAATTCAGCTACTAACCGACCAATCTCCTCCTTCACAAGGTTCCTGATCTGATAATTTTGCTTCTGAATTCTCTACTTTTTAGATTTCATTATAATTGTGTGATTTTATCGTTCTAGCGGAAACTCTTCTGATTGACGAAGCTAACCAGCAACCTCCTCACAAAATTGATGAAAATATGTGGAAGAATCGGGAGCAGATGGAAGAATTATTGTTTCTTCTTGAACCCTCTCGTTGGCCTGTTCAGGTGAATCTCATTCATACTCGTATTCGTCCGAACAACCGTTGCGACTTCCTCGTCTTGACTTCTCCCTTATCTGTGTGTTGTGTTCTTGTGCGCAGCTAAGGGAACCATCTACACCCGAAGATGCTGAATTCTCGTCTTTGTTGCAATCTCTTAAGGATAGATTTCATAACGCATTAGCTTCAATGGTCTCCTTCCAGACGAAAAATTCCGAGCGCGTATTCAGCACAGGTTAATTCTACGAACAGTGTCAAATTCTGATACATAGAAATAAAGAGCTCAACACGAAAATTGATCACTTTTTCTTCAGTTATGACCTACATGCCTCAAGATTTCCGGGGAACCCTCATTAGACAGCAAAAGGAGAGGTCAGAGAGGAATAAACAGGCGGAGGTTGATGCGTTAGTTAGTTCTGGAGGGAGCATTCGTGACACCTATGCTCTCCTTTGGAAGCAACAGATGGAGAGGTGAGCTTGGATTTTTATTGATTCTAGCTTGCTGCTAGCTTTCGGAATTATGAATTCAATGATTTGTATGCAGGAGGAGGCAGTTGGCTCAGCTAGGCTCTGCAACTGGTGTCTACAAAACCCTGGTGAAGTACTTGGTAGGGGTTCCCCAGGTAGGAAGCCCTCTCTACTCGTTATGACTTTATATTTTTGTGACCGAACTTTGGCTAGATCTTTCATGAAGTGATAATTTTTTACTAGAAGTGCTATTTTGTACTGTATCCCTGAAACTCTACATCTTCAACATCAACTGTTTGGCGTTTGTTTATGGATAATTTACTTCTCTAATTAGCCAGTACCCAGTAGCCCTCATATTATTGCGCCTATGCAATGTGACTTGTCTATTCTTGCTTGCTCATGAATTGGGAAGATCGGGTTTTGGTGCTGATTCTTGCCGTTTTAAATTTTGTAGGTGTTGTTGGATTTTATTCGACAGATAAATGATGATGACGGGTATGTATAGTGGCTTTATAAAAAGAAGTCGATGAATGTTTGCTTATAGTGGAAAAATATTCAGGCTGCTTAAGAAAATACTCACGAAATTCATTTTGTCATGTAAAGGCCAATGGAAGAGCAGCGAGAACGCTATGGACCTCCTCTGTATAGTCTCACGAAAATGGCCTTGACAATCCGGGTTTTCCTCACACTTCTTTGGCAAAGATATGATACCTTCAAATTGTAAGATTGCCCTAAATTCACACAAGTGGATTATCATTTAGCCTGGACTCTCTTATTGAACTTTCCCATATAAAGGTAGTGATATTTTTATTAAATGTGAAATGAGCAGGAATAAAGACCAAATGAATATCCTCTCTGAAGCGGCTACCGTCTACACTTCTGAGTTTGAAAGATTGGTCACATTTATCAGGTACCATCTTTCTTTCAGGGGATTGATCCTGGGTTGCTATTTGTTCATTTTGTATAGGTTGCCACTGAAGAACATTGACGTTTTCCTATGTGATTTTGCAGCGATGTATTTGCCAATGCCCCCTTCTTCATTTCAGCAGACACAGCTGGCACATCTGGATCAAGGTTAGCTTCCATGATTCACAAGATTCTAATTTTCACTTTAGCTCACAAGTTTCGTTCTAAGAGTTTCTACTTCTTAGGGCCAATGAGGAGTACAAGGAAATGATTGTTCAATCTGGGAGAACCTATGAGGTAATATTTTCTGTTTGATCCTTCTGTGTATTCATGATACTGAATCTTTACCATTCTAAGATAAACACCTGCATTTGGTTTGAGTACATATATGATATATTTATATCCCTAATGTTAGTTTTTGTTATTTTTCTAGGTTTCGTTGGTGGTGGAATCTGTAAATTCATATATTGCTTGGGATTTCTCTTTAATACAAGGCAAGATAAATATGGTATTGTTTTTTCAACCCTTGCTCAGTTTTCCCTAATATGTAGAGTTAAATCATTTGACACCAGAGGGAATTTAAGCTAGGTGATCATCTCTCTTGGTTTATGCTTCGTTTGAATTTCGATTGATCTTTTCTAGGATATCGGATTTAGCGTGGAGTACATAAATGCCTCGGGAGAAAAGACTGTGAGTGTGATCATTAGTTTCTTAACTGGCTCTTCTTGAAAGACTCGTCAAACTTTACTAACATATAATGTTTCCATTACCTTTCTCTCTTTAAATTTTCCATTCTACTGGTGATTTTCTGAGGGGTGTTATTGAATAATCTTATTGCAGCTGATATTACCTTACCGTCGGTATGAAGCTGACCAGGTGAGTTCCCATATACAAACATGGATATAACCTTAAGGGTTGGTTCTTCATGTTATGTAAGGTCATCATTTTGGGTCTTTGCAATGGTTTTTCCCGCAGGGCAATTTCTCTACACTAATGGCTGGAAACTACAAACTTGTTTGGGATAACTCATATTCAACCTTCTTCAAAAAGGTAGGTTTCTAATTACATTTTCTGACAAACAAAATGAATCCTTATCTACATTAATTGGGCGGTTTTTTCATTGGTTTTTTTTGTGTGTGAATAGACTCTTCGATACAAGGTGGATTGCATACCACCAGTGGTGGAGCCTTCGACATAAATGAGGAAAATGAAGGTGGATTACAGTCATGAATGCTGTGACCCTAAACGTGTATAAAGGACAAAACTCTTAACTCTTGCAAAGACATGATTTTAACTTAATAAATATCTGTTGGTTTTACAGGAACATTTACTTGAATTATCATTGCAGAAGATGAAGTGAAAAGTGGCGATGGAAGAGAACGATTGTATATGCCCCTTGTATATGCCACTTCATTGCTCCTGTGGAATCTACATGAATTGGCATAGCTGTTGAACAACTGTTAATAGGTGCTTTAAAAACTCTCTTTTTATCAACATTATTTTGTACTCAACTTTACTTCGTCTTTTCTGAAGCGCACTTGTGAAACAAGATCCTCTTCCTCTAGAACTGAACAAAACGCTTCCTTTAATGGCTTTGTTGTGTAATTACTCTCAGATTTATGTTCCTTAGTGAAATTTATTTTTAGTGTTACCATTTTTACGCGATTTGTGAATTAGTGGGCTCATATAGTGGAAGAATAGGCCCAACTTGAGGCCCATATTAATTAAAATTATGTAACCCAATTAGTAGCGGCAACCGTGAGTGGATTGTCAGCTAAAGCTTACTGCCTGCAACTGTAAACTGTAAAGGCGGAGAAGATCATTCCATTTCCACTGGTGCGTTGAAGAGCGCTTCGTTGTCTTCTCCAATTGAAATTAGGGTTTGTAGTTGGAATTTGAGAATGATATCCTTTCCATTATCTTCTATCTGTTGACCAATGGGCAACTGCGGTACTAGAGACGAGGCTGCCGTCTTCACTCCTCAAGCTCAAGGTCCCGTTTCTTCTCTCTCTCTCTCCCTCACTCTCTCTCTCTCTCTCCGCCCCTTTTTTCGTGATCTCTCTTGTCTTGGTTCACCTCGCAGGCGAGCAGCTACAGAAGAAGCATTCCCGCTCTGTCTCAGATCTGAGCGATCCATCAACTCCTCGCTTCCAGGACGACTCTCGCTCTCCACTTTCCTACTCCCAAGTTATCCCGTTCACTTTGTTTGAGCTTGAGACCATCACCAAGAGCTTCCGCGCCGACTATATTCTAGGCGAAGGTGGCTTCGGCACCGTCTACAAGGGCTACATTGAGGAAAATCTCCGTGTTGGACTCAAATCTCTTCCCGTTGCTGTTAAGGTCCTAAACAAGGAGGGCCTTCAAGGCCACCGCGAATGGCTTACCGAGGTCAACTTCCTCGGCCAGCTCCGTCATCCTAATCTTGTCAAACTTATTGGTTACTGCTGTGAGGATGATCACCGATTGCTTGTTTATGAGTTTATGTTGCGTGGCAGCCTTGAGAATCACCTCTTTCGAAGTAAACCTCTCGCACTTGTATTCATATTTGTTCTGTTATGGTAACTACGCATCTATTATGGTAAATCTATTGTATTTGGTAACTGACCAAGTCGCCATGTCCTCTCTTTTGCTGTGCAGAAACCACAGCTCCGCTATCTTGGTCTAGAAGGATGATGATTGCTCTTGGAGCTGCCAAAGGGCTTGCTTTCCTCCATAACGCTGAAAGACCAGTTATTTATCGGGACTTCAAGACATCCAATATACTGCTTGACTCGGTAACTTATTTCATCTTTGCAAAAGTTTATCCAATATGTTGGAAAGCATTTTCATAAATATCCGTGCTTGGTCTGCAGGACTACACAGCCAAGCTTTCAGATTTTGGCTTAGCTAAAGCTGGGCCTCAGGGTGATGAAACCCATGTATCAACTCGAGTAATGGGCACCTATGGCTATGCTGCCCCAGAATATGTGATGACTGGTATGACATTCGTACTGTAACCACATGTAACCCCTTCAACATCCTTATAAATAATCACACACAATGTTGACAAGTAACTCCTGCAATGTCTTATTTTAACCTAGGCTGTGATGGGAAAAGAGTAGCTGTGTATATAGGTTGTACCATTTTGAAAATAGGACAGGTTCATAAGTTAGTAGCTGAATGTGGAAGTTTAAAATGTTCACTTAGATGTCCATTACAACCAGAAAAATATTGTGTTACCTCCACTTTCCTGATTACTTAGTTTGCAATGTAACGTAGATGTGCTGAACCATGCACATATATTCACGTCTTATTCACACATTATTTGGAGCAACTAAGGCTCTATTTTTACATGAAAGTAAATCTGTTGCTGACCTGAGTATGTTGCTAATGAACTAGGGCACCTGACGGCTAGAAGTGATGTGTACAGCTTTGGAGTTGTCCTTCTCGAGATGTTAACAGGAAGAAAATCGGTGGACAAGACAAGACCTAGTAAAGAGCAGAACTTGGTCGATTGGGCTCGGCCAAAGTTGAATGACAAAAAGAAACTGCTGCAAATAATTGACCCGAGGTTGGAAGATCAATACTCTGTGAGGGCAGCTCAGAAGGCATGCAGCCTGGCGTATTATTGTCTTAGCCAGAACCCAAAAGCTAGACCATTGATGAGTGATGTGGTTGAAACTCTAGAACCTTTGCAATGTACAGGTGATGCCAAAGAAGTATCTTCATCCCGAACCTTAGGTTCATTAACTGGACCTGGAGCTGCATTTGCAATGGGAGGGGTACCTGATTACAGAATGCACCGGAGGTTTGCTAAGAACGTAGGGCCAGGTGCCATATGCAGATCACCCAATCCAAACTTATCACCAGGTGGACCTGTAGCATGCAGAGTACGGTGAGTAGTGTGAAGTGTACATAATCAGGTTGCTGCTGTTTTCTTCTGCCTAATTTCTCTCCGAAGCTAAAGTCTGGTTGCTTAACGTTGTTGTTGCTGTTTATTGTCATCTTTCAGTGTGCTGATCTGTCTAATGTTCTGTAGGATTATGATAGAGTCTGGTTCTTGAATAATCCACTCTAAGTGTTTGTATTTGTCATGCTCACTCTTCTGGTGAAAATTTTTGTGTAAGCTGTGGAAGATAATTTTCCTAACTGTCAATATCATCTAATTTTCTCGTCTAACAATACATTTAACTACTCATATATACATAGATATATATATGGTACTTCTGACTTCGCAATTAGGTAGCAGTTGGTGTATGTTCACTTCTACGTTAGCTTTTAGCTTTTATGTAAAATTGGACTTACCACGCTTCTCTCTGACAATATTTACACTGTTCTTTGTTTCTTTTTTTTAGAGATAAAAAAAATTGCAGATAAGTTGTGGGAAAAGAGATAGATTCCTCGAGTGGATTCGGATACAAAACATAGTATGCGTACACGTAGGACTCTTTCTCCCCACCATTCGGAATTGGACAGTGAGATTCAGATTCCATAACCATTACTATTCATGGGTGAGCCTGGTCATGCCTATATAAATACATGTGTATATATATAAATATCATCAAAAAGGTGACTTTATCTCCCGGTATCAACAAATATCATGCCTATATAAGTACACCTTGAATGTTTTTTAAATACAAACCGCCATTCACATTCAATCCAAGTTACGAATACTTGCCCTGTTTGGAAGAAAAAAAACAAGACGATAAATCAGGTCAATACACAGTTATGGAGGTCGGCGTGGACGCAACAGGCAAGCAATCAGCATATACGAAGTTCAATTACACAAAAAGTTCAAAAGTGTTCACAGATTTTGGAGAACAGATCAAGAACAGGTTTATGCTTCGTTGATATACGTTCATTAATGGGGGAAATTATGTTCCTTTAGGGTTTACTAACTCCTCTTTTTATAGTTCAAGCTAGTTCTTATGTGAATGTTGTTTATGCAGAAAACCGAAAAACATCAAATAAAAGAGTTAAGTTTTAAGACCTGAGCTTCTAGAACAACCAATGTTTTCTCTTTGGTTTCTGGGGAACTGGAGCAACTGCACTCAGAAGTAAAGATCATAATCAAAACTTTTATTCAAGCACAGGGACAAACATTGTTACATTTCTTAAGAACAAAAACGAACCTTGAATATCGTATAAAGAGTTATAATGCACCTCTGACCAGAAACTTAACCATAACACTGCACCAACGTAAGATTACATTCATCAACATCCGCTTCATATCAGTTAGAAGTATGTGGAGAGTGAAAGTAAGTGTTTTCTTAGTCTTACCTCGTTTAGGTGCTTCGTATTGAGGCATAATTTCAATGAAACAAGTGTCTCTAAATGATGTTAACAGGCAAATCTTAGCTGCAAACTGCACAGAGGGGAGGAGCATACGTAAGTTTCTTCTATCATGTAAACATTCATATAAGAAGAAAAACATGGTGAAGACGAGAAAGAACTAATGGGAAAAAGAAGGAACTGAGACAAAAACAAGAAGGAAACTAACCCTATCTGCCGCTGCTTGAAGTGTTACATGGTCTCCCCATTCTCCAAGTCTGTTATTCATGTAAATTTGAGAGTGAAAGGGAAAATGTAAATCAGACAGAGTATAGTTTAGAACTTGAGAGAAATGAAGAAATGAAAATGTTTTTTGCACACATACTTTGCCATCCTCTTGTAATACCGTTTGTATCTCATTGGAACATAACTTTCGTACGTAGTGCGATTGTCTTTGAGCTGCAACAACAAAAAAAGGTGTGAAAAGTGATGCTTACACCTAAGTTTAAAATAGCTACAAGTGCTACAATGGTGCAATGACAATCGCAAAAGTACAAATAAAGATGGTAGCTTAATTCGTTTAAAGCTCGTATAATATCTAACCTGTTTGACAACTTCTTTCCTAACCTGCTTGTGGTACTCTGAAGATCGGTACAACTGGTCAGAAAGTGCTCTGAACTGAAAAGATACTCAAAATGCTTAATGAAGATGACTAGCACATGATGGAGAAAAATAACAAGAAGAAGAAGAAGAACATTTGAAATCTAGCCTCTATTCACCTGGCAGTTTCCATCACCAGAGACCTTCAGCTCACATAAACCATATGCATGTAGTCTGCAAAGACAGCAAAAGCTTTCAGATTCAACTAACACTCACATCTGAAAGACAAAAGTCTAATGAATTGCTTTCAATCTGTGTTTCTATCTGTGGACTAGCATACCTTTGAAGAAGGCGTTGGTGATCCAAGCTAGCATCGCTTATATTTGGAATATAAGTATTGATCCGTGGAACATGCTGCAACAAACAAGTCTATATCTCAACAACAAAATCTCCAGCAATTATATTGTATTCGTTGTTAAAAAATGACAACATAGCCGCAGTTGTATCTCACGGGAGTAGAACCAAACTTACAGGAACAGGAGCAAGATTGGAGAGGCGTCTTCCTACTGCACCATCTAGTTTAGAGTACTCTTCAGTTAACACAAGAGCAATCATCCGATCATCTTCCGTGTCCCTTTGACTGCTCCAAGAAGTTGAACTCGATGAGTCCCCCATCTTTAAAAGGGACGATTGCTTCAACAAATGAGGAAACAAACTCTTGTAATCTACAATTAGAAGCTTGACTACATTGAAACGAAATTCTCATCAGTTTTGAGTAATGAACATGACATCATAAATGTGAGGAAAATTTCAAGAGTTGACCAATATATCAAGAGAACGAGGAGATCGGAAGAGCATAGTGGGACAATTGATTACATAGATTAGCCGGGATATAAGAGACGAAAAGCACAGAATCAATTAGATCTGGGAACGATCGGATGTTGAAAAAGAGAGGAAAGGGATAAGGAATCCAATCAGAAGATAAAGTTGATACCTTTCGATGTTTAGGAGACAAAGATCGTTGCTTTGACGCCTACAAAGTCATTGCGCGTCGTGACACGGCTATAATTAGATTTTTTTTTTTTTTTGCAAGCC